>CBVK0103656746.1:1342-15356 GCA_900067695.1 Picea abies | reverse complement strand
CCTAATTAACAAATATAATATAACAATATTATTCAACACTCCTTAGGTAGAATATTCTTCAAAGTTACAATATTTTAACATTAGATACACAACTCTAGTTTGTTTAGAGGGATTTTTCATATGATTAGAAGACATACTAGTTGTGGCATACTTATTTTTCCCACCAGAGATTCCTCTTTGCATGACATCGCCAACTATTGTATCTCTTCAAGCATCTAAGCCTAAAATCTATTTAGACATGCAAATTCTAAACCAATGAATACCAACATGTCCTATGCTACTCATGTATTTATTAAAAGCTTTGAATCATAGTTGGATTGGCCTCCAAATGCATTTACCTTGAGGATGTAGTCAGTTTGAAGACTACTCTTCACATCTCTTATTGTTGTTTCCTACATAATACAATCAAACATACAATCTAAAAACCAAATTGACATCAAAATGCATAATGCCTATGCTGGATAACACATTAGAATCTATGAAGGTTTTCTCTAAGCAAGTTTCCCATAAACATGTGACTTTAATTTTATGAGTATATCAATCTCTCCCTTTAGAAAAATCCCATCTTGCTTCTCCCTCTGAGACAGCTTGGTAAGAATCTCTGCTTCAATAATGTTCCAATAGACATGCCATTCATCATACACTTCAAATACAACATGAGAGTATGATGCAGGGCCCTAGTTAACTAGAGGGAATGTAGCTATGATGGATTGTAATTTGGTTAAATTTCCCACCATATCTATCACCAATGCCTTGACATCTAGCAGATAAATCAAGTTTTTCTTTAACTATCATTTTTCCAACATGTAAGTCATGTTGGATTTTTTGGGAACAAACTCATCTAGTCTATGTCCATCATAAGTAATCTCTCCCCTCACCCGATCATCCAAGAATGGTTAAGTAAATATGTTATTTTGTTACATTATAAAGGATACTATAATTATAAATAAGGATGGAAAAAGTATTTAACCTTCAAAACATGGTCCAACTTCCCGACCAAAGCTAATAGCAATGTTGTCTTTCCAAACCTAAACCCAACAACAAAGTCATCCAGCATGATTAGTACAAGGATCTGGTGTAAACATTTGTCAATGTTCTAGGTAATACCTTGGCATGGCCAATCCTTCATGAAAGTAGAGTCCTTTCAGGGTCTAGTAAAATTTGAAACAGGCTAACAACAATTAACAATTTTGAAACAGGCTAACAACAATTAACAATTGCATTATAAATTATTCATATTAGTCCAATTCGATTGTAAATGAATTTTTCCATAGGACCAACAAATTACTAAGGTGGTTTGAGGATTCTGCTTGGATCTTTCAGAATTGTGAGATTTGTTTTCTCGGTGAGTGACAGTCCAAATATGTTGAACAAGTATTCCACTAGTTTTTTTTGCAATATTCCATAGTGTAGGAAGAGATCTAATACCCATGTAACACTCTACACCAACTGTCAAGTGTTCAAATAAGACATTTATAGTTGGAAGCAAACTCTGCAACTTTGAAAACAATGGTATAATAGTATTTATGTTAGTTCTCAATTTCAAAAGCACCATTATTTTATATACTTGAAGCAAAGGCTTCCATTATAAAAAAAAAAAACATTCAATGAATGATTCCATTTAAAATCATGTTCCAAACAACATTGATCTATCCTACAATAGGGTCAAAATGTTGAAAAACAAAAACAAATTGCAAACACCATATGAGCTATTGTTACATTGGGAGTTGATATTGGAAACTCAAAACTTTTTTCTATGAGTGTCAAAAACACATACACATAAACTCAATGTCAACATGATTCCTGAGATTCATCAAGAACATATCATTATCTTCATCTACCACCTTCATGAGACAATCAATGAAGGCATGCCATGCCATGAATCCCATCTTCCAAACATTCACTTTTCAATATTCAACATCCATATTATTGTTGACCTAATTCTCCTACAACAATTGATGATGATGTTGGTCCTCAACCTATCTTAGGTTGGAAGTTTTTCCAGAGCTGCCCATCTGAGAGCTTCTTCTTCATCCTTAATTTTTTTTTAACCCCAAAAAAACATCTTCAACTCCCCAATTCAATCTATTGTCACGCCTCATAATTTTACTCACATTTTTGCTCATCTTCTTCCTACATTCCCACATTCTCTCAACCCCATCCATGTTCTAATTCTCCAAAATCAAGAGTGCCAATACTCCTCATGGGTGAAATCGACTTGCATTTCCCATGAATCGAGGAATCCAGAGCAAAGAATGGCCTCCAATGCATTGAATCGAGGAATCTCCTGTGAAATATCACCCCATCACTGGGAATCGATAAGACATAGAGAATATCAGGCACCATGGTGAGAAGAAGAGTGCGAAATGGGTAGGGCTTGGGAATTTAAGGTGTATATATTTGGGATATTAAAACATTTTATATAATATATTATATAAATTTAGGGTTCATGTATGTGAAACTCTATAATATAAAAAATCCTCCCCTGAGTTTTATAATGCTCTTAAATTTTCCCATGCACTAAATTTCACCCTTTATGTTGATGTATACATAAATAACATTTTATTATCATTAAAATAAATTATTTTCTTATCGAAATATACATATATGTGTATAAAGTTATAAACAATACTAAATGTTTATTTCAATAATGTTTAAAGTTATTTTTCCTAAGTTATAAAGCTTGAGAAAATCTCTAAGTACTTCCCCTCATTTTGAGGATGGTACCCAAGGTAAACCCTAAAATCTTGTTGGTAAACAACATAACTCGAAGCCATTACAATAATATACTCATTAAGAGCTCAACATGTCACTCGCTTGAATCCAAAGAGAATGAAGATGATAAAAATCATTCCTCCCAAGCACCAAAATTAAAACCAACTGACAATGTTTAAAGTCTTATACCTTCACTAAAACATTATAATAATATTTTTTTAACATTAAATTAATTATATTAACATGAAAGTACAAGTCAATATTAGCATTTGTGGCAAGTGCACATAATTTTCTTACATTCGTGTTTTCACCACCTTTGATTTTCATGAATGCCAAAAGTTTTAATAGTAAAATATTAGGTCCTTATGTAAAGAAAAAAAATGAAAGAGTTAAAACATTTTTTTACATATCATCCTATGTGTCTTGATTATAATTTGAAGGGAAATTTACAAAATCTTTGAAAATTATTCGAGGGTACTCATTTATTTGATGAAGCTCATGTATATTTCACAACAATGTTTAAGAGCTTTACAAAAATACTAATATATACAATCCATAATAGAAAAGAGAGAGATGATACTTGATGATTTTATTTCATGATGTAATGTCATACTGCAAAGGAGATAAGAATGAACGCCATGCAAGTTATGTAACATTTAATTTATAGCTTTGAGTAACATTCAATTCCAAAAGGACCTTCTATTTGAGTTGGGAATTCTTACATAAATATAAGCGATGTTGATACAACATCAAATCATTCTTCCACACAAATTTATCTAATGAACTTGGGTCCTCTTATAGTTGTTGAATGATTTTGCATACCTTATAATATTGCTACCATTTTATCCTTGCTTCTTTCACCCAATCAGATTGCGGAATGGAAATAACACATAATAAATCCTTTGTTACTTGTTCTTTCCCTGAAAGTGCATCTACCACCATATTTTGTTTTCTTTTTTTGTAGATAATATCAAATTCATTACCTAGCATCTTTGAAACCCGTTTTTATTTCTCTTCTGAAGATAATAGTTTTTCCAAGAAGTACTTCAAACTATCATGATCTGTTTTTTACCTTGAAGTGTCTTCCTATTAGGTAAGGGTGTCATTTCTTAACTACATGTAGTATGGTTAACATTTCCTTTTCAGAAATGGGTTTGACTAAGTTCTTTCCTTTAAGTTGGTTTCTTTCAAAGGCTACAAGCATGTCTTCTTGCATTAAAAATGCACCAATGCCATATCCTGAGGCATCACACTCCACAATAAAGGTTTTGTGAAGTCAGGCATGGCCAAGATAGGAGTTTTACACATAAATTTCTTAAGTTTTTCAAAATTTTTGGTTGCTTCTTGAGTCCAAGAAAAAATCTCCTTTTTTTTAAAATGTTGTTAGAGGTGCTTCTATTTGACCATAATTCTTAACAAACTTGTGGTAATAGCTTGTCAATCCTAAGAATCCTCTAATATTCTTCAAGGTTTTTGGAATTGGACATTCCATCATAAGTTTAATTTTGTTAGGGTCCACTTTGACACTTTCATGAGATACAATATGACCCAAATTTTCCACTTATTGAACCCCAAATGCACACTTGGAAGGTTTACATATAGTTGTTGCTCTTCCAATCATTTTAACACCATGTCAACATGTTGTACATTCTCTTCCCAAGATTTGCTATAGATTTGTATATCATCAAAAAATACTAACATAAATTTTTTGAGGAAGAGTTCGAAAATATAATTCATCAAGCTTTGAAATGTTGAAGGTGAATTAGTAAGGCCAAATAACATCACCAAAAACTTGTAATGGACTTCATGTGTTCTAAAGGTTGTTTTGGAGATGTATTCTTTCTTTATTTTGATTTGATGATATCCAGAATGAAGATCCAACTTAGTAAAGAAAATTTTTCATTGTAATTCATCTAATAATTCACCAATAACATGAATATGAAACTTACCTTTAATGGTCATTTTGTTGAGTTGGCTATAATATGGACATATATGCCATAAACCATCCTTTTCTTAACCATCATTATTGGTGAAGAGAAATAAATTGGATAGGTTGAATGATGTTAACCTTTGACATTTCTTGAATCATATGCTCAATGCCATTCTTTTGTGCATATGGGTACCTGTAAGGCTTAATGTTAGGTCGTACACTTCCCGGTTGTAAATTAATAGAATGGTCATGATCTAGAGTAGGTGGAAGACCTTTTGCATATCTCCAAATAACTTGGAATGATTGTTGATAAAATTTGGAGATCAATTGGAGCATAGAGTATATATGTTTAAACATCTAGTGAGCACAATTGTGCAATTACACCATGGTGTACCTTTTTGATTAATTTTTCCATGTTGTTAGAGATTATCACTTTAGAGGGTTTCCCTTGGATACATTTGAGTTCAATTTCCTTGACTTAAGGAAAATATCATGATTAGTTCCTGAAAATTAAGGGCCACTATTCCCAAAGATTGTAACAATGGGACCCCTAATACAACATCAACACCACCATTTGGATTGCAATCGTGGGATTATCGAATAAATACTCCCCCATATTGAGGAGTGGGAGTGAATTGAGATATACCACAAATGAGCTAGCATGATAATGTATCAATGGAGAAAAAGTAAGGAATTTGTTTGGATCTTATGAAGATTTGCATGATATCTCATGCAAGAAACAACATGATACCCTTGTGATGGTATCCAAAGGTTCTTACCCCTGAGAGGGTAACATCTAGTTCCTACTCAGGGACATGCACTCTATGAAAGAGTGTATAAGAAATCCATAATATTTGCATAATTGTGACCTATGCACTATGGAATCTAGCATACGATGTAAAATTTTAGGTCAAATATACCACCTCGGGTAAAAATAAACAATTACTATGTTGAATCAAAATTTTCACTAAGTCTAAATATGAAAGTAAGAATTGAAATGAAATCATATGAAAAACATTGTTTAAGTAAATCAAGATGCATCAAGAAAATCAAGCAATGCAGAAAAGTAAACAATCAAATGATAAGCAATCATGTATGAAAATAAAATACATTCTAATCTACTGCTCAAATATCTTATTCATGCCTACCTTACTGACTAACTAAATGATGTGGTTGTTAGGTGAAGTAAAAAATCCAATGAAACCACTCAAGGAACTTGTCGATGGTTTGAAACCTTCCCTTGTGTTTGGTTATTGGCCAAAATAGGGATATGCCAATCATTAAATGGGTATCAGGTAATATTTTAGTCATGGTTAAGTCTGAAAACCAGGCAAGGTCATATATATTAAGAAGAAATCCTAAACTATACCAAGGTTGTTTCATACCTCCACAAGCCTCCTCCATCCAACATAGTGGGTCAATAGGGCTAATGCAATCAACATAGTGGGTCAAACTATTGGATTCAATTGTCAAATCATCAAGGAAGAGAGGCTTATAAGGTGACTCCATCTAGGAGAAAGGTTGAATTCCCAAGTCTATTTTGGTCAAAAGAAAGGAGGGAAAATACTCATTAATCAAAGTAAAATTAAAAGGATGAGGGCATTGATGGGTCAAAGGTAAGGAAGATAAACAATAAAGTTGAGGGCACTCAAACGTAAAGGGTAATCTCTCCAAGGCACACAGTAAGGAATAATCCATATACAAAATAACGCTATCATACTCAATCCTTTCATGAAGAGGGGAACAAGTTACTTCATATTACTCAACACTTGAACTAGTCAATATTTTGTTAGGGTTTTCTAAATTCACTTCCATGTCATGTCCAAGTTCATTAATCAAGTCTTCACCCTCACATTTAGTGTCATATATTGTATCTCCTTCAAAGTAAACACATTTTATATCCCACTCATGTCTTCCATTTTGGAATAAGTCCTAAAAGGTTTCATCTTCTTCATGAAATGAGGTAAAATTCATTGGTTCCTATTCAAGTTTTACCCATTCAACATAATCAAATGATGGATCAACAACCTCAATATCCTAACAAGGGGTATCATTCATCATGTCCTCAACTTCATGTGGATAATTTTTTTGGGGGTCATTTTCATAGTCAAATCCTCATCCAAAACTTCTTCACAAGGTTAGTCTAATGACTATTATACAAACTCTATTTTACCCATGCACTCTTCATAGACCTGGGCATCTTCATGAATTAATTGTTTTTCAATGTGTTTACCAAGTGATTGTATTTTTGAAGGGAAGAGAGGATCCTTTATAAATGTTTTCTTCACAAAGTTGATATTCAACTAATGTGGAAGCCTCTTCACTGTGAGTTGTGTGCATGTGTTCTTTCTCAATTAAGCTCAAAAGGGAATTGTTTTCTTCTATGTTGTTTCTTATTTCAATCCCCGACTCATATGAAAGATTTGTTTGATACTCAAGGAATAATGAATCAATCTCCCTTTTCCTCTCATGGAAAATTTCAATCCAATCATTTGAGTGTTCTTCTTTAAGGTCTTCTTCATAAGTATGATATTCAATGTGTTCATGGGGTGATGTTTTTTATTGAATGGGAATACAAGTCTTCATATATATCCATAATATATGGTTCATCAATATCGCATGGCATGCCTTCCTCTAAGTATGACACTCCACATCTACATGGTACAAGGGATTCACATTCACCTTTAGAAGAGGCTTCATTATATCCACTTTTCAAGTCTTCATGATTAACATTAGGAGGTACTTTATCTAGATTACTTCATTTTCTTGATTTCTAATAAACAAAATACAAGTTTCTATATTGATTGTCACAAAGGTATATTCAATAATTTCCAAAGGAGGCCCCAATAAAGAATAAAGTTTTTAATAAAATCCTCACAAGATGATATTGACCCAAGCATAATGAAATTTTTCACCCAAGGTTTTTTCTTTCCATTCAAAGAGTGAAATAATAAATTGATCAATATGTCATCATGAACCACTCCAAGTTTCCACATATATTCCAAAAATGACAAGATATGTCACTGCATCATGCAAGGGATCACTATCAAATTTAGAAACATTTAATCTCCATGCTAAGGGTATAAGATTAGGATATCCAGGAATTTTCCTAAGATCAAAGAAAGGAAAGTTTTTATGGAGAGGCCATGGTTCCATTTCAACCATCTTCAACCAAAAGTGGAGTTACCAGGGTGAATAATTAAATGAATGCCAAAAAAGATACTTGCTTCACCCTATAACCACCTAAGCTCTAAACTATATAAGGGAATTGGTTTTCTTCCCTTCGATGGAGTTGTCAGGTGAGTCAACTTATTAAATCCTTGAAATCCTACTCGCTAAACAATTTTTGAAGACAAACTTCGAATACCAAGGGAATTTTAAAGTTCCCAACCTGAATTTTTGTCCGGACCCAAGGGTTTGTTTAACAGTTTGTTTATTGTTTCAATGTGTTTTACAAGTTTTCTTCATGAAGTTGCACATTGAGGGTTTATACTTAGAATAGAATAGCATGGAGATATAGATATGAGCATATAACACAAGAAAATGACAAGATACAAGCAATGAATACCAATATAGAGCTAACAACTTCAAATCTGACCTTTATTTAGATAATAGAGTGATCTTGATACAATAGATCTGTAGATCTGGGAGAATAAAAGAAGAATAATCAAGATGGAATAGTAGTTGCTATAATAATCTCCAAAACTAAATATAATAGCCTCCAAATGCACCACAATCAACCAACTAATGGAAGGGACAAGATTAATGTCTTTCCCCTTAATAGTTGAAAACCCCCTCCCTGGTTGAGTTGCGCACTTCCTTGTGGTTGTAGATGACCAATATTTTGGCCTCCTTCTTCTAGGCCTCCCAAACCCTCCAAAATTGGTGAAATAGTAGATCAAGGGATTACAAACCCCTAGGAAAATTCTCAAGCTGAATGGAGGTGATATGATACCCCAAATGAAGAAATCTCTCTGATGCAATGCACGCTCCCCCTCTAGAATTCGTGCCAAGCTCCAAATAAATCATATGTTGAAGAAAGATCCTCCAAAATGGTATTGGCAAGGTGACCTGGGCCTATCAATGAGATCCCACTAGGTTTTGGCTACCAAAATTTCTTCCTCACTCCATATCGAATATCTTCACTTGAACCAGTGTGCCCTCGTCCTAGAAAACCCTGAGAACTATGCATTCCTTCTTCCTTTATTGACTAGGTAACCTGTGAGATGTTGTAGAATGATGGGGGAGGAATATTTCACCTCTGTGACCAATCTTGGATTGAGATAGGTGGGATATTTCACCACCGAGCTGATCTCTAGGGTTTGTTATCCCAAAACCCTCAAAACATCTTTGGCTCTAGAGCTCAAGAATGAAAAATTAATAATATACAAAATGATGAGAGATGCACCCTCCTTTTCCTTTTATACCCATGATATATTTCTCTATTGAGTTAGTTGACCACCTCCTGGGTTTAACTCCTTTCTTTCCCTCACGTGGTCATTTCCGGTTTGTTATCCCAAAACCCTCAAAACGTCTTTGGCTCTAGAGCTCAAGAATGAAAAATTAATAATATCCAAAATGATGAGAGATGCACCCTCCTTTTCCTTTTATACCCCTGATATATTTCTCTATTGAGTTAGTTGACCACCTCCTGGTTTTAACTCCTTGCTTTCCCTCATGTGGTCATTCCCTTCATTTACTTTACCTTTTCTCCCCAAATTCATCTTAAAATTATAACATTGTGCTTAGGTAAGTACTTTGGGTTTCTTGTTCCCCATGACTCATGATAATATAGTCTAGTGGGGACAACTAGACTACTAAGTCTCTCACAACCTCTTTATCAAGAGGTGGGGGACATTACAGTCTCCCCTACTGGAAATTGCTTTCCCACAAGAAATTATGACCCTACGTCGTGCAAAACCCGTTCATTTTCCCAAGTAGCATCTTCTATAGGTAAGGTATTCCATTTGATCAAGTATTCCCTGATGCTCCTCTTCCTTAGCCTCTTCTCCCTTACTTATAACACTTCCCCCAGTATTAGTATCAACTACCCCTCCTCATCCAAGGGAGGTAGTTCGTCAATATGAATGATGTGTTTCTCTATGGCTCTTTTTAAATAGAACACATGAAAGACATTGTGTGTCTTACTTCCTAGGGGTAGATCAAGATCATATGCCATGACCCCTACCTTTTTGTTTACCCTATATGGTCCAAAGAAGTGAGGTTGGAGATTTTTTGCACCACTCCTCTTAATATATGATTTTATGTAGGGTTGGAGCCTTAAGTATACCAAGTCACCCACCTCAAATGTGCGCTCCACTTTGTGTTTATCTGCTTGTACCTTTTGTTGATTTTGCGCCCTTTGCAAGTGGTCTTTAAGCTCTCTGAGTATATCTTGACTCTGTTGAATCTAATCATGTACCATAGGAGCTTTACTATCACTGAAGACAATATCTACAAAGGTGAGTGGACCATAGTTGTATAAGGCCTTGAAAGGTGACATACCAATAGATATGTGGTAGGTGGTGTTGTAACAATACTCACCCAAATGAAGCCACTTAACCCATGCCTTTTGTTGCCCTAAAAAATAATTTTGAAGGTATCCTTCAACCCATTTGTTGACTATCTCGGTTTGACCATCATTTTGAGGGTGATAGCTAGTACTAGGGGTCAAGGTCGTACCTACCAACCTGAATAACTCCTGCCAAAAGGTGATCATGAACTTGCTATCCTTGTCACTCACTATGGTTTTGGGAAAACCATGCAACGTGAAGAACTCTCTGAAGAACAAATATGCAACTTTTGAAGCACTAAAATCTATGGAAATGGAGAAAAAATGGGAAAATTTGGTTAACCTATCCACAACAACAAAAATGCAATCCTTGCCCTGGACCTTGGGAAATCCCTTTGATGAAATCCATCAATATACTTTCACATTTATGCTCTAGAATGGGGAGTGGTTGCAATAAGCCTACTGGATGAGTGTGTTCATCTTTGTTATCCTAACAAGTGGATCATTCCTTGATATGGCGCATCACATTCTCCTTCATTCCCTTCCATGCGAACCTCTCCCTTATATGCTTGTATGTTTTGACAAACCCTTAATGCCCTACCAATGGTGAATCATGACATGCCTGTAATACTTATGTTTTGAAGGTTGACTTGGGAACCAAGAATATTAGGCCCTTGTTGTATATGATGTCATCCACAATCTGAAATTTATCATCCTGCACTTGCCCATCCATCAAATCACAAGAAAACCTATTTTTAGAATATTCCACCAAAAGGTGTACCTTCCAGTCAACTGAAATATTGGCCATGGCATAAACTAAAGGTCTTCTGGATAAAGCATCAGCCGCCACATTATTTTTCCCTTTGAAAAATTCAATGTCAAATTCATAGGCATGGATCTTTCTCACCCATTTCTGCTATCTTTAATTTAGGTCCTTTTGGTCGAAAATTACTTGAGGCTATTGTAATTTGTTCTCACAACAAATTTGGCCCCAACTAAGTATTTTTTGAATTTATCCAATGCATGCATGATGACTAACATCTCTTTGTCATAAATGGTGTATAGAAGTTCAAGGCCCCTCATTTTTAGGCTCTCATAGGAAATGGGGTTCCTATTCTGCATAAGTACTGCTCCAATGCCCTCACCTTAGGCATCATACTCCAATATGAAGGGCTGTGAGAAATCTGGTAAAGAAAGTACCAGACAAGTGATCATTACCTTCTTCATTTTGTCAAAATTCATATGTGCCCCTTGACTTCATTTAAATGCGCCCTTTCTAGTCATATATGTCAAGGGTGCACAAAGCTAGGAGAAGCCTTTGACAAATCTCCTGTAGTAACAACAGATACCAAGGAAACCCTTCAACTCAATAAGATTCTTGGGTGTTGGCCAGTCAAGTATGGCTTGTATATTTTCTTAGTGCACCTGTACTCCTTTCGCTCCAATGATGTGTCCCAAATAAAGAACTTATGTCATCCCAAATTAACATTTGGATTCTTTAGCATATAAGGATTTCCCCTCCATGATGCCCAAGATATGATCTACATGTTGCAGATGATCCTCCCAAGTTTTTCTATAAATCAACAAGTCACCAAAGAAGACTAAGAGGAACTTCCTTAATTTCTTGTTGAATACATGATTCATACAATATTGGAAGGTGGTTGGTGTATTAGTTATCCCAAAGGGCATAACCAAAAACTCATAGTGCCCATAACGACATCTGAAGGTTGTTTTGGGCACATCTTGCTCCTTCATTTTTCTCCGATGATAACCAGCTCACAAATCTATTTTGGTGAAGTAGACAACACCATGAAGTGCATTCAATAGCTCATCTATCCTAGGAATGTGGTACCTGTTCTCGATAGCCTTTTTTTTCAATACCCTGTAGTCAATGCACATGTGCATAGTCACATCTTTCTTCTTTACCAATGCTACTGAATATGCAAAAGGGCTAGAACTTGGTCTAATGTGGCCCATGTCCAAGAGTTCTTTTATAGCCTTTTCAATATCGTCCTTATAGTTTTTTGGGTGTCTATAAGGAGTAGTAATGGAAAGTTTTTCTCCTTCTTCCAATTCTATAATATGCTCAAACCCCCTATATGGTGGTCCTCCTGGAGGAATAGGTTCAAAAAATTTGTTGTGACTATCAATGATCTTTTGAATGTCTTGAGAGTAATGAGGATTCCCCTTCTTATCCACTCGAACTGATATTATTCATTTTTTTGCATACACAATGTCTTTCCTTCTAAAAATAACTTCCATGCGCTTTGTTTTCACTACTCTAGGTGTATTACCTGTCATACCTACGAGTATCACCTTTTTCCCAGTTTCTTCAATGAAATACATCTCCATGGTTTTGTAGTTGGTAGTGATAAGTCCCAATGTACTAAGCCACTGAACTCCCAAGATGATTTTAGTATATGGTAGGTCCATCACATAAAAATCATGTGCCAAGTCGTGCCTGCCCAAAGTAAGTTTCATCCCTGGAATATACTTGTCACGAGGCATAGTGCACCCCCCTGCTACCACCACATGAAATCATTCAAACTCAACTGTAGGCATATGCCTTATTTTCAATAAGGCTGAGTCAATGAAGTTGTGTGAAGCTCCCCCATTAATGTGTACTGGAACCTTCTATCCATGAAGCACTCCTCTCATCCTGAAGGTATTGAATTTAGGCACCCCACTGATGGATGTTATTGTAACCTTCTTATCTAATGCAAGGCCCAAACCTACTTCTTCCTCTTCTACATTCTTTGCAAAGTCCATTCTGGGTGGATTTGATTCCATGTTCTGGATGTGGCCGAAATCTTCTTCCTCCTCATCATCAGAAATCACTTCAATATAGTGAGCCTTACCTTTACCCATGCATTTGTGCCCTAGCTCCCAAGGTTCTTTGCATGTGAAGCACAATTGCTTCGTCCTCAATTCCATCCTAATAGCCCAATCCATGTTGCCTTTCCCTCTGTCAAACCCTCTTTGATCTCTTCCCCCTTGGTTTATGGGTGGTCTAGGGGAAAACGTATTTTTTGCTGCAGATCCCATCAAGTCCCTGGTCCTCCATATGACCTCCTATAAGTTGGCAGGATTAAAATCCTTAATCCAAACCCTTAGGGGTTCCATTGACCCCTCAGTAAAGATCATCATTAGTCTCTCTTGAGACACATCTGGCACCATCACAACTACCCTCTGAAACTCCTCTATGTAACTCTCTGGTGACCCAGTTTGCTTGAGTTGTGTGAGTTCCTTAAAATGTAGCTCTGGATCTCCCTAATCAAATCGTTCCATAATTTTTTGAGTGAACTTTGTGTAATAAGTAAGTTGGTTATGACCCAAGGTAGTCAAACCATGATACCACCAGTCATGATATTTTCCCTACAAGTACATGGTGGAAAACCTGATGGAATCCATCTCGCTCATGGGGTTAAGTTGTAAATAGGTATCTAACTTCTACACCCAAGCTTGTGCAGTCACCGTGGTAGAACCATCAAAGTATTTAATATCCATCTTACCTGCCTGTGCTCCAACTCATTGTTGTTACTGTGATAGTTTTTGGGTTTACCCCTGAATTTGATACCACAATATTGGTCCAATGTAACCTGTCTCCTGAATCTTGCACGCAATGCTTCATATTCCCTAGCATATTCCTCAAAGGTGTCTTCTATTTTGTTTAAGTGGTTATCATGTGGTTGGCCATCCATGAATGTAGGCATATAAGGTCTAGTGGTAACTCTATTATGTGTTGACCCTCTGGAAGTCCTCCCTCCAAATATTTGTCCCTTTGTATGGTAGTGAAGATCCTTCTCGTGATAATGTCTAGTTCCCCCATGGGAACCACTGGCTTCCTTGTTTGCATA
>CBVK0103656680.1:0-11498 GCA_900067695.1 Picea abies | reverse complement strand
GGGGCTAAAGGCCCAGAAGGTAAAAGCAGCTGGTAAAAGATAAAAGCCTAAAAATGAAACCTCGAGATGCTTCGCCCAGGGATCCCCGAGAAGGCAATAAAAAGCCTCTCAGCAAGAAACAAGAGGGACCCGAAAAAATAACAAACAAGACCTAATCAAGAGGATAGGGGGTCTTATCACGAGCCAGCCTATTAGGTTCATGGGTAACTAACAGTATGACATTGCCACCATCTGGTAACCACGCCAGGGCAATGACCTTTGGTTGCATGGCTAAGGGAAAGGGGGTCTCATCACGAGCCAGCCTTATCACCACGGTGAAAGTACTTGTGGGTAACACTGTCAGCTCTGATCACCACGCCAAGACAATGTCTTCTGGTTAGCCCTTGAATAAAAAGAAAAAGAAGAAGAAAAAGCAAATAAAGAAAAGAATAAAGGCAAGAAAGGGCTTGGAAAAAATTTCATCCATGACGGGTACAGCTCACCTTCTACAAAGGCACCCACGGGTAATATCATGCATCCCTGACTCTCACTCTACCCATATGTTTGGACATTCCTTGAACCACTTCACCTCATTTACATGGCTTGGATGAAACCCCTTGGAAACTTTCCTTTCCTTATGGATACTAGCCCAATAGGGTATCTTGTCATTTTTCTCAACCTTGTATTGTAGGTTTTTGTAGAGTCTTTGAGCTATTGAATGATATATCAGGGCTTTTATGCATATGTTTGATAAAATTGATGATGAAATGTGATTGACATTGCTATGATCCCTGTGACTAATGACCCCATGGAGGGAGTAGTTTTTGATGTGCAGGACCATGCCCGACGGACAGGTACCACGTGGACCGATACACATGGGGAGATGATTAGTTCGGACCTCCATGGAGCTGAAGAGCCCATCATATGGTTGTTGAGACCCCATCAGGGGCAGAGACAGGACAGTGTTTGACCGAGGTCTTACACTGGAGAAGAAGAGGACGTTCCATCAGGGGCACTTTGGCTGAGCCAGACCTAGGGGGATTGACCCACTTGCAGTGGAACATTGGCCCCAGATGACCCAAGATGCCACCAGGAGGCTTGTGACATCATCATGATCATATGGCAGATGGACAGGGTTGTTGGCATGTGTGGCAGTTTGGAAGAGCCCAAGGAGGGCTAACGTTTGGCTTTTGGATGCTGCATTGGCCCCAAAAAGGCCTAACGTCTCCCTTAGGAGGGCTTGACATCTCACTTTTGCTCATTTAGGGTTTTAAAAGAACATCTAATGTAGAAACAGTATGATTTTGGTTTAAAGCCTTGTCGGCTAATTTTTATGACCTAAAATTAATTAAAGGTCATGATACAGTATATATTGAGGAGTTTTATCCTCGTTTTGACATAACTCACAACTCACTCTCCTAGCGAGATCTGATTTTTGTGCCCTTGTTGGGTATTTCATCTTTTGAGTGAGGCGCACTTGTTGAAGGAAGGCTTTTCTTGGCATTTTTGGCATTTCTCTTGAAGGAAGGTTTACAACTAGGGTTTGCAATGCTATTTCATCATGATATGTAAGTGTTTTTTCTGCAAAACTTCTTAATTGAATGGTTGTAGTCTTATATTCTTGCATTTATTATAAATTTTGTTGATTTTAAAACCCTAGAGGACAAACACACAAGTAGGTTGTTGTCTCATGTCCCTTAAGAGAGAAATTCTCAGCCATTGAAGAAGGAAGGAAGAGCCTAGCCATTGCTACACTCTTGTTACTTCTTCCCCTGTGCTAGCTGTACCTTTTAAAGGTCAAGAAGGAGGAGACATCCCAGGCCTAGGTTATCTACACCTAGGGTTGTCCTGCTTCTAGGGTTTGGTGATAGGGCCTTGCCTTTGCAACACTCTCCCTCACCTCACTCTCGTGTCTTGATGCTAGCCGTTTTTGCCAAGATAAACCTAAGGAAGGAGGAAAGAGCACGAGGCCTTGCTTAAGCAACACCGGAGTGAGCCTCTTTCCCCTAGGGTTTTGATTCTGGGGCCCTGCCATTGCAGCACCTCAGAACCCTTCCCTCTCGTCCTTAGCCTTTTTTCCCTTCAACCTTGCGTCCTCTCTTGAATTGACTCCATTTACCCTTAGGCATTGATCTCAGGTCTCCAACGTTGAAGTGATAGTGGTCAAACAACTCTTAAAACTTTTATAATTTGAAACCCTAACTAACTACTAACCCTAATAAGGCTGACATCATCCTTGGTTATTCCATCTTGACGCAGCATTTTCTGTTGATAAGCAATTTCCTGTTGATAAGCAATTAGGTGGTGTTTTAAAGCATTTATTGAGTAAAAGATTGATTGGATACATTGTTTGCTACATCATCTCGATATCTATTGAGGAATTGATATTGTTCCATTGCTATTATTGATAAACATTGATCTCGTCAATATCTATTGTATAATTGCCAATATATTGATATCAAATAGGTATATGAAGTACTACCCCATTGAATCATAGCCTGCATGTATTGTTTTGTTGTTGCTTTGTTCCGGGCAGGTGTTCTCATTTGGGCCTACACTTCATTATTGGTTGTTTAGCCGGACTATCTGATCTTGGTGGTAACCTATGAGGAGGGACTTTTACTTTGACCTTTATACCTTGGCCTCTTCAAAACCCCAAGTTACCGGGGACGTCTCCCCTCGACCTAACCTCCCTAAATAGAAAGAAGCTCCCCATTGTGGTGACATTGGGTGGGATAGGTTCCTATTACGCCAATTTGGCCTCTATCTTCTAGCCATTTGACCTAGCTACAAACTGTGCGATAACAGTGTACACATCCGATCAGTTAGACATCAAGCACCAGGACCACCCGTGATGATAGGCATAAGTGAGAATGGTCTATATAAGTTGTGGGGGCGACTTGTTTACAAACTCACAAAAGAAAGTAACGAGTCTGCTAACCCATGTGTGAGAGAATAAGAAGTTATTCTCAGCAGACCCACGTGGTGGGAATAGGCTCAATTGGAGGAATGGGGATACTCAGGTAATCCTGGTGCAGGTTGTAGCAGATACACCCAAGCAGAGAAAATAGAGTATCCAAACATTGAAAGGATGGGTCTCTCAGACTCAGAGGGAGAAACACATAGTGAGGTGGATCATGAAGGAGGCAGCTCCAGTAGCATTACCTCCCTCGCTAAGAGGGAGTGTTAGGTAGCTCGGGCAGCTAATTCTTCCACATTAGGGGTGTCTAGTAATGTGGAAGAGGCCCAAATTATGACTAGACAACATAATAATGGTGGGGACTGTTATCCCCTATCCTAGGGATAACCAAGGAGATCATGTCTCGAGGCCCATAGGTCCTAGACATGGAGTGCCTAGAGCCAAACGACTTGAGCTTGGCACCGGAGGGCCCATCTTTTCTTCAGTGCAGCTCGTCTATCAGCAATAGCAGCATCCATCCCACCAGCCTGGTCCTAAAGTAACAGTGAGTCTTTCTCCATGAGGTAATGAGTCCAGGTATCATGGTATGTGTCGCTCTGATTTTCGAAGCATTTGAATATGTTGCACTGAACTCTCCTTCATTTCATAACGTTTGCTTGGAAATTATGTTGTTTAACTTGTTTATACCTGGGGGGGTGACAGAATGCCCTAGTAAGTTGGTTTCCCTTTAGGTGAGTTGCCACTAGGTGGGTCTATGAAAGGTCATCGTCCATTCCTTCCATACTTACCACTTTTCATCATTATTCCTCTCATCTTCCCCTACCTTGGTTCGAGCATTGGGTTTGCCACACTAGGAAGGGTTGTACCTTGCCTTGTGGGAAGAAGGGGCTAAAGGCCCAGAGGGTAAAAGTAGCTGGCAAGAGTTAAAAGCCAAAATGAAACATTTGAGATGCATCGCCCGGGGATTCCTGAGAAAGCAATAAAAGGCTTCTCAGCAAGAAAAGGGGACCCGTAAGATAAAACAAAACTCAAGGTACTAGTTGGTGGATGGGAGGTCTCATCATGAGCCGACCTATTAGGTCTGTGGGCATGTAGCGATATGACACTACCATCTATCTAGTCACCAAACCAAGGTAGTGGCTCTTGGTGGCATAGCCAAGGGAAAGGGGGTCTCATCACGAGTCAACCTTCTCATTTCCGTGAAATGCTTGTGGGTAACACTATCACCTCTGGTCACCATACCAAGAAAGTGTCCCCCAGCTTTTCCCTTGAAAAGAAAAAGACCAAAAAGCAATAAGACTAAGAATAAAAGGCATTGAATGGGCTAGGAAACAAAGGGCATCCATGATAGGGTGAAGCTTGCCCTCTACAGAGGCAACCACAGGCAAGACCTACATTTCCCTTTTATCACTGCACCCTCTGCCCAAACACTCCCCCTACACCATTTCACACACTTGCATGACCTAGATTGGCTCTCACCTGGGAAACACCCCAAACTTGAGGAGGATTAGCCCAATAGGACATCCTGAGACCCTCTCCAAACCTGACTTGTTAAACTGCATAACATCTTTGAGCATTTGTCTGGGTAAAGGGGGGTTTGATGCACATGTTTGGGTAATTTGATTATTGGACGTGATTGACATTGCTATGATCCCTGTGACTTATGAGCCCATGGAGGGCATACTTGTTGTTGTTGCAGGACTATGCCCGGTGGACAAGTACATATGAGGAGATGATTAGCTTAGACCTCCATGGGGTTGAGAGCCCGCAAATGGATGTTGTGACCCCAATCAGGGGCAGAGAGATGTCAGAGACTTGCACCAGAAAGAAAGGACTTTTCATCGGAGACACTTTGGCAGACCTAGACCCGGGGGATCTTGCTCTTCCACCTGGACGTTGGCCTTGGGAGGCCCATGACATTACCTTTGTGACACTAGACGTCACCCAGCGTCAGGATTGGCATTATGGAGGCAGTTGTGTGCTAATCGGCACGTGTGGCATCATCCAGGGCCTTGGGAGGCCTAACGTTTTGCAGATGAGGCCCAGCGTTCCACCCAAGAGACTCAGCGTCACCCTAGAAGGGCATGACGTCACCTCTAAAAGTGATTTTAGGGTTTAATTATTTGAATGTGTAAAAAACTGGATTTTTCATGTAATTTGGCCATGTCGGCCTTTTGATGACCTAAATTTAATTAAAGGACATAAGTATTGTATAAATAGAGAGATAAAACTCTCATTTTATCATCATTCACTCTTCACACAAATGGTGGTCTGAAATTCGGCCCTCTTTAAGGGTTATTGGCTGAAACTAAGTGGTGCGCAACTTTTGGGGAGGCAAATCTTGGTGTATTTTGGCAAATTTTCATGTGGAGGATCTTCAACTAGGGTTTATGCTTGATTATTCTTGGTGAAGTAGAAAATATGCATTTATTTATTGTGAATGAATGCTTATGGTGAATTTACTTGTTTCATGTCAAAGATTATGAAATTGCTTGCTTGAAACCCTAGGAGAAAGACATATGTTACTATCTTTTTCTCTATAATCTTCCACTTGCTAAGATTTCTTGAAAGGCACCTATCTAGAAGTAGATACTAGAGCCCTACCATTGTAGCACTCTAGTAACCCTACTTCATTGCCTGTTGCATTTTTATTTCAATTTATCTAAAGGAATAGAGAAATCGCTAGGGCCTAATTTTTATTACTTTCTAGCAATTATCTCTGGGACTTGGATTTTTGAGGCCTTGGGATACCAACACCTCTCTCATCCTCTCCATCCCATTTGACTAAATATTATCATTGCTATTTTCCTCTAAGAGTTGTTGCTGTCATCATTGACTCCATTACCCTAGAAGGCACTAGTCTACCTACTACAAGTGTTGATTGATCAAACAATTTTCATAACATCTTCTCTTGAACACCTACTAACTTCTACTAACCCTAAGCTATCCTATTTTGGTGATTAATTTGTTGTTGTTGCAAAAAATTGCTACAGCCATCTTACAGCAGCAATCTCACCTTAGAAATGACATCTTATGCTAGCTAGATCTTGCTAAATTTGCTTGTGGCTATTGAGTATCGATTGGCATAGTTAAATCTATCATTTATAGTCTTTTATCAAGTATTTTTAAGCATAATTACTGTGGTTGTTACAAATTTATCATTGCTGTTATAAACTGTTATACTGCTGCAATTTTATATCAGCTAGTCTATTTTCTAAGAGTTCATTGTCTTATGAAGCATTAATATCATTTTGGTACTTGGAAAGTGCCATTTTTCTCTTTGTTGTCTTGTTCTGGGCAGGTACACAATATTACTCTTTTGCTTCATCTCTAATAAGATTCAAAGAACCTTTTGACTTGAGTAACCTGTGAGAGGGGAGGGACTTTCTTGTATCATTTGCCTTAGCCTTCTCAAACCCTCAGGTCATTGGGGACGTCTCCCCTGGGGTACCGTGACATACTCCTAAATAGAAAGGGGTTTCCTATTAAGGTGATAGTGATAGGTACCTCCCAGTTACGCCAATTTTGTATCCACTTGCCTTGGGCTTTGGGGAAGTACAAATTGTGCGATAACAGGGACCACTCAAGCCAACTTGAGATTAAATCCCCACCCTTGGATCAAGATTTTGATGAAAAGATCCTAGGGTCAAGATTACATGAGGAAAGGGCTAGGGTTACAAATAAACTAGCAAGCCCATTATCTTATCACCTCAAGAAGAGAAGTTGGTCGACTAGGTAAGGTGGCGCTTCCAAGGGAGGTCGAGGGTCAAGATAGAAGAAGTCTGCAAAGGGGGTCGAGCTAGGGCCAACATCCAATCCAGTCAAGGAGTAAAAGGGTCGAGTCAGGGCCAGCAGCAAATCCTGCAAAATGAGGCCGAGAAAGGGTTGAGGCATAGATTAAGAAGGGTCTTGTTGTGCAGAAAAAAGGAGGCAATCGGGATCAACAACCAAGCATAGTGATAGGAGAGGCTGAGCAGGGTTGGAATATAGACCAGGTCGGGTCTATCTATTCAAAGAGTAGACTATGAAGAGACAACAAGGTCGAGCCAGGACCATTGTTAAGCAAAAACAGCAAACAACCTTCAGAAGAGGAATCTGTACAAGTTGTACGGACATCGTACGAACTGTACCTTCACTAGTCGAAAAAGGAACTCTTACCCAGGTCTGAGTATAGCCTGCATACTGTGTTTATCAATATTTTTGAAGATTACAAGCAAGAATCCGGCAACATTGATGCCATAGTTTTGTTGTATATTTTCCCTAAGTCACATGGTTCGGGTTCGAGTTCGGGTTTGGCAACGATTAGGTTCGATTCGGGTTCAAATTTTCCAATAAGGTTCGGATGAGGTTCGGCTATATGTATTGAACCCTAATGAAATCTCATCCCAAACCTCAATAAAATTCTCCTTCAAATTCGTTCTAAGGTTTGAATTTGGGCACACATTCAAGTTTGTTCAGGTTCGGCATTAGGTTTGACGAACCTTGAGATTCGCCGAATTTCGAGCCTCGAGCTTTAGGTTCGACGAACCCTTTGACTTAGTATTCGCCTAAGTGCTACCAATGAGCATACGAACCTGTATAGGTGGTATAGTCCATGCTAATCCAAGCTGGGAAAAATCCTTGTATGCATAGGGCTATTATAAATAAGAATACTTTGTTTTGATGTCATTTTACTAATTCTGTGTTACTTAATGGCGTGGTTGTCATAAGTATAAAGGAGACACTGATTTTAGTTTTGGTCTGAAAATATTTAATTATTCTCAGTTATATTTCTTCACTTTACTATAATCTCAAAGTCGCCAAATACAGTTAATATTTTAACGTTAAGATCAGTGGCCTTCTTGAGTCCTTGGATGAGTGCTTTGTACTCCACAGTATTATTAGTGCAATTGAATTCTAATGTGCAAGCAATGAACATTTTTTTTCCCTTTGAATCAATCAACAAACAACCTGCATTTACGCCTTCTTTTGATTTGGACCCATCAAAATATAAAGATCATATTTCATCATTGTTAGTTTCAACATTTTTGGCCTTTATTATAGCTTTATTAGGTGTTATCAAATTGGAGCAAGATGCAAGTTGAGAGTGTTGTTGTACATTTGAAAAAGGGGAAACTTCAGCTGTAATATTAACAAAAAAAGTATCAAAACATTCCACAGAAGAGTCATTTGAAAGAATCTGCTCATTTGGGTCATTGATCTCAGTAACAGAATGTTGCATGTAATGTTCACGATTAACCCTAATCTTGTTTGGCTGACCTTTCCATGGCATGTATAGATGCGACCAATCGGCAGCAAAGTAACCATTGAGTTGTGACCAATCCCTACGTAAAAATAAGCCATATGCTTCAGCAATATCAGCCACAACTATATCAATTATCTAATGAACTCTGGGGTCAGATGATAGTCTAATAAGGACATCATTTAGTTCTCCTACCACTTTGACTCTTGTGCGGTCAATGTAATGTTCCCAAGCCAAGATGCCAAGAACATTGCGTTTTTTATGTGATTTTTAAACGTTTTTTGGTTGTGGCATTTCGTCAAACACTTTGCAATCTTAAGTCTCATGAGTTGCACTAGGGTTTATACTGATGGTTGTTATGTGTATTTGCAGCAATAATCAACATAAATATAGCAATGGAACATACCTCACAAGATGCAAAATCAACAATACAAGAGATAACCCAAAAATACCTTAGATCTGATATTATTCATAATAGAAGAAGACCTTGATACAATGGATCTGCAAATCTGGTACAATATAGCTAATAGCTAGTAGCAATATGAAGACAACCCTCAATCAAGATAGAGGAGAGAATATACAAGCCTCCAAAGGCCACAAGGCTACAATAGATGAATAACAAGAGGAGATCCCTGCCTCCTGAAGTGCCAAACCCCAAACTGAATAAGTTACGCCCTGCTGGAAAGCTGAATACACCCACAATTCGGCCCTGCTACTAGAGGCCTCCAAACACTCTGAAAATGGCTGGAAGTGTAGATCAAGCCAATACCAAACTACTGGTGAAGTCTCAAGCTGAACGGTGAAGGTGTGACCCTTCAAATAAACAATCCCCTAATTGGCTTGCACCCTCGTGGATGACTGAAGACCCAAGAATTCGGCCTCTATGAAGATGGCCTCAAAACCCTCTAGAAACAATACCAAACTGTAGATCGATCCACTGGAAACCCCCTGGTAGAGTCTCGGGCTTAATGATAGAGATATGACCCTCCAAATGACTGGATCCTCAATCAATGGTGCGCCCTCCTCTCTCTGAACATGCACTGAGCTCCACTAAATAAGATAACAGAGAAACCTCCTCTAGAACAGGTTAGAAAGGGCGCCCTAGGCCCTACGAATAATACCCAGAAGTTTGTTTGCTCCGAATCCTCCTCCTATGCCTGGAACGAGCTCCTCTCCTCAAGGTGGTGCCCCCTCCTGCTAGAAACCCTCTTGACGCTGCGCCCTAGCTCCCTCTGAACCTGTGGCTGATGTAGAACCCCTTTGATTTGATGTAGAATGGTGAGGGAGGAATCTTTCACCTCTGTGACCAAGCTTGGACCAGGTTGGGTGGGATCTTTCACCACCGAGCTGATCTCTACGGTTTGTTAAGTCAAAACCCCCAAGTACATGGGCTCACTAACAAGAAGTCGAATATCAAAATGATAAACAACATAATGAGAGAATAGAAGCCCCTGTCTCTCTTTTATACTTCCTGCTCACCTTATCTCTCTAAGTAACTTTTACTTTATTTAATTATTAATTAATTAATTAACCATTTTTCCTCTAAAAAGTAGTTTATCCCTCCTTGTGGCTTCCCAGGCCTCTGAAAGTAGTTTATCTTTGTAGTGCTATTCCTCCTGATTCCAATGAGCGATTACACTAAGAGGTTCCTCCAAGCAGTGTTGAATATATCTCCGATATATCGGAAATATCGGAAATGTCGGCGACATTTTAACCCTCTCAAAACTTTCTGTAGAAAATGTCGCGACACATCCGACACAATGAAAGTGTCACGACACATTCATTGTGTCACGAGAATTTGGCAAAGTGTCGTGGGTCGATGCATTGTGTCGCCCTGCTGAGATGACCCGCGAAAAAAATTTCGCGTGAGGGGTTTTAGAGGTCGCGGCTCCTTTTTTTTGGTCATTGTTTCATTTGTGAAGTGTGAGAGAGCTAGAGAGGTGTGAGGGAAGTCATTGTGCATCTATCCAAGGAGGAGAAAGCCAAAGATCTTGCTTCCATTAGCGCCAACGGAGAGATCAAGATTTCCAGGTATGATCAAAAACGTTTTTCTTTTAAAGATTTGAACTTTGTTTTTTAAATTTTTAGAGTTAGGCTAGGGTTTGCAATGTGCCTCTTCTTGTTGTTTTTGAATGGAAGATTCAATCATTCTAATTCATCTATCTCTTATTATTTAACCTTTGCATTATCATGTGTTTATTTTGGGTTTTTTTTGTGCCATAGGTTTAATATTTTCATCTAAAGAAAATGTCGAAGGCATTGGATCCAATGTGGGTGTATGGTGAACCAATGCAACTTCCCAATAGACAAGTATTGACATGCAATCTTTGCGGCAAAAAGATTTTTGCAGGAATTAGCCGCTTGAAATACCACCTTGCCAAAATCCCTGGGTTTGATGTGGATCCTTGTCCAAACAGTACCCCGGAAATTGTGCATATTGCAAACCAATCACTCATTGATATGGATAATAAGAGGGATGCGACTGAGGCTCGCAAAAAGAACTTGCACGTTCCACTGCAAATAGATACAGTGGAACAAGTGCCTCTGAGGGGAGACCAATAGTACCACAATCCCACTCCTCAGCCACAGGGCCCTCAGCTTCTGTAGCCCCCTCATCGACCTCATCTTACTTTGTGATGAGGTCAACACCTGGGGGGAAACCTTCTATTTGGTCATTGATTAAAAAAAAAGAGACGGAGGAGGCCGACAAGCTTGTGGCCAAATGTTTTCTTTGGAGTGATATACCTTTTAACATTGCCAATAACCCCTTCTACCATCCCACGTTTGAAGTTGCTGCAATTGTTGGCCCGGGGTATAGGGGTCCTTCCTATCAGGATTTGAGAGGGTGTCTCCTTCAAGGGGAAAAGGCCGATTGCACAGAAAGATTAGCTCAGCTCAAGGAAACATGGAAGACCATCGGATGCACCGTGATGTCGGATGGGTGGACTGATGGGAAGGGCAGATCAATTCTAAACTTCTTGGTTAATTGTCCCAAGGGGACAATGTTTATCAAAAGTGTTGATGCAAGTGCATATACAAAAGATGCACAATTATTATGTGAGTTGTTGGATGGCTTTATCCAAGAGATAGGCCCGCAGTATGTTGTCCAGGTCATCACGGACAATGCTGCTGGGAGGATGCTTATGGAGAGGTATCCATCCTTGTACTGGAGTCCTTGTGCCGCCCATTGCATTGATTTGATGCTAGAGGACATGGGAAAACTTCCTTGGATCAAGGAAGTCATTGATTTAGCTCGAAGTGTGACAAAATATATATATAATCACACATATGTTCTTTCACTCATGAGACAATTCACAGGGAACAAAGAGTTGGTGTATCCCGCAATCACACGTTTTG
>CBVK0103656656.1:0-11483 GCA_900067695.1 Picea abies | reverse complement strand
TCTATACCCAGAGTTACAAATCGAGCACCACGTGTCCCTTGTGATCGACGATTATGATATTCTTTGGGACTCTGACGTTTGGGAGTTCCGAGCACTCCAAATCTTTTTCCTCTGAAGTAATCCATACCTGAAGTTTCAGACCAGGTGACACACGTCCATCTAAATCAATGTCTTGGATCAACTTTGGGACTTCGGCGTTCAGGAGTCTTGGATGCTCACACCACCTTTTCTCCCGCAACATTTTTTTCCCAAGTTAAGGATCGTGCACCATGAATCCCTCTCATTTGACGATGGGAATCCACTTCGAGCGTCCCTCTACTCCATGTTTCTTTCTCCCCACTTCCAAAGTACGCGATTTTCTTATGTGTGTCTCCCACAAATCGACGAATATAAATTACTTCGACTCTTCAGGCTTCAGGAGTTTCAACCTCTCCCCACTCAATTCTCCCAAAGTGATTTCACCCAAAGTCAACAATCTATCGACCTGTCTCTCTCTCAAATCAATGGTCACGATTTACTTCAAGAGTTCTCAACTTGCATGACCCCACTTTCCTCTGAAGTGGCTATTTCTCGAAATGGAAGGTCTATTGACACCTTTCCTCATCTCATGGATGAATCAGATGAACTATGGCTCTCTGGCCTTCATGAGTTCTTGTTCAACACATCCCCTTTTCTCCTAAAGTGACTTCACCCAAAGTCGACGATTTTTCGACGCGTGTCTCCCATAGATCGACGACTACAAATCACTTCGACTCTTCGGGCTTTGGGAGGTTCAAACTCTCCACACTCATTTTCTCTCGAAGTAATTTCACCTAAAGTCAACGGATTTCCACCACGTATCCTCTCTCTCAGATCAACAGTACCGATGGACTCCGTCACTCCGTGGATTTCTGAAGGAACTCATGGCTAAATGCCTCTTAAGACCCTAGTGTGTGCCACTCTGAGTGAGACACCTGGCATCATTGTCACTTGAAACATGGGTCCCCATGTACTCTTGACGTAATACCCACATTCCCTCGATCGAACGGTCGAGAGGGGTCCCAAAGGATCCATAGATCCATGGTACACAATACTTCGCTACTTATTTCTTTGGGAGTTTTGGAATTACTAAGCCTATATTCTCCCGAAGAGATCAACATCGGAATGACTACCTCATAGATCTAATGGTCGGGATGGCTTCCAAGAATCCTCAGATCTAAGGCACAGATTAATTTTGGGACTTTGGGCATTTTACCTCCCTTACGAAGAACTCGCTCAATTCGCCAAACTCAAGAATTCTGAAGGACTCAATGGGTTAACTCCCATGCTCTTTCCCATATCCAATGATCACAACAGACCTTGGCTCTTCCCAAATAGATCTCGTTCGTTCATATTCTAAACAAAGGAACCTTCCCTTTCGATACTTCAATCTCACTATTCTTCTTGATATTTTTTAGTTCTGAAAGACTTGAGAGCTTTACATTCTTTCTCTTGAACTTAACACTTAGAATAATTCTTCCATGCACCACTTGCACTCATTCATCAACTCTATAACTTAAGCGGTTCTCGATATCTTCCCTCCTCGTAGAGAGCCTGTGCATACGAGAGCTACCTCTCCTGAGCTTAAAAGACTCCTTCCTCTAGGAGACTCAGAACAACTGGGAGTGTCAACATGCACACGTGAAACTATGCCCAAGGTCGACGAACTCATGGTTCATTTATTTTAACTTGAGCCACCATAGGGCTCAAGCATTTACATGTACAAGCCAGATAATTCCTTACTTGCTTAAATACACCATTAGGTAGAATTAAAGGGATACAATATAACCATTAAGAAAACATGCACATCCCTGAAACATTCATAGGATATCCAACTTTAATCTACAGTTACAGTTCAATTACATAAAATATGAGAATACTTATCTATTACAGGTTGCAGCCAACTAACTGACTGTGGGTGTTCGCCTTTCCACCCAACCATAGGCTCAGATAATTCCTTACTTTCTTAAATACACAATCAGGCATAATTAAAGGGATATAGTATAACCATTAAGAAAATATGCACATCCTTGAAACATTCATAGGATATCTAACTTTAATTTCCAGCTACAATTCAATTACATAGGATATGAGAATACTTATCTATTACATAATGTATCCAACTAACTAACTGTGGGTGTGTGCCTTTCCACCCAACCATAGGCTCATAGGGATTCATCCTTATCACTCTAGCCACCCCTGTGCCAAGCCATGATATCACTAGGGAACTATATCGTCTCTGAGAGACCTTATCTCTTTAACAGTATCCCTACGAGGTTTATCATATGCTTCCTCAACATCAAGCTCATGTTCAGGTCCTTCAGGTCATGTTCTATGCACTTCCTTTTGGTTCGCATATCTCCTTCTGAGCTTGTACTCTCTTTTGGTGTCTCTTCTCTTGTTGTCCCTCTTCCTTACCATCTCCGTGTATGTATCTTACCTTCCTTCTTTAGGAAGGTTTTTGACCTATCTTGTTCCTTTTGTCAAAAGGAAGCTTTGATCTGCAGGTCTCTATGGTACTTCGGGCTGACAGCCCATGTTTCCATTCATGGGGGTGGTTGATTGTTCAACCACCAGTCCTTTACCTCATTAAACAATTCTTTCCTCTAGAGATATCATGGCTCGTACTTCAAGGATTCACCCCCCAACAGTTAGTTATGGGAAATTTAACAATAATACATTTACATTGTCTGCATTCCTTAGCATGGTAATCCTATTTTATGATTAATTACAAGATGGGGGAAATAGGGGTGCTAAAAAATACCAACCCATAGTCAAACATTGGTTCAACATAGTAGGCACAAATTTCACCCTACAAAGACAACATGTAACATTGTGAATTTTATTAATCTCAAGGGATATTTATAAAGGGGTGAGGTATACACCATTTTTGTGTATTGATACTCATTGGAAATACAAAATTGTAGATGGCCATGGCTCATAGATACCTTCACTCATCGCAGACATTATTCTTGAATCCTTCATCTAGTTATATTCATGCAATATGTGCTCTTTGAGCTCTCATTTATGCTACTTTCCTCCAAAGTTATCCTTATAGATCCCTTCACTACAACCTTCATCTTTTTAATGGGATTCATTTGGATTGTCAACCATCACAATGCTTTGTTTCCACTTCCAACTATGCCAAAAAATAAAAAATAAAAAATAAAAACACTTACATCCTTAATACAAAAATTACAATAGGTTTGACAAGGATCCAATTTGGATTGAACACCTCCTCATTTGCATGCTTTTGGTCCCTAAAATATTGAACTCCCTTCAATATTATTTTTCTTTTCATTTGTGTGCCTACCCACTATTCTTCCATTAATAAATCTTTGACAAATATCCAAGAAAGGGTGCCTCTGTTGTAGGATGGGAGATAAGATTTGAATAGGGGTTTCTTTTGACATAAGCTTGTTTTCCATCTCATGGATATAGATGACAATCGTTTCTACAATAGGTCATTGGAAAACCACTTATCTTTTGGATGAAAGGAAAAGTAACTCCTCTTCCCTCGTGACCTTGAATATCCTAGTTTTCTTCTTGGTTGTTTGATTCTTGGGATGGAGTTCTGGGTGAAGCCTCCAACATTTGACCTCCCAATGTCTAGACAATATGCAATATTGGAAATCGTTCCTACATGGGCTACTTGAACTTATAGAGTGCCAACAATTAATAGCCTTATGATCCCTTTTCTTGCAACAAAAATAAGCTATGGCATACCTTTATAGTTTGTGATGATGTTTTCCAACTTGGGTGTTTGTTTACCCAAGAGTTGGAGTAGATTTTGATGGTGGAATAACATATTTGATACCCTATTCTAAGCCTCTAGAAGTATATTTGTGGGTCATTTTGCAAAATCCTTTTATATCTTCCTTTTCCTCCATGGCAATGGATTCTTTTATATTTCCTCTTGCCTTGATGAAGGTGGTTTGAGTTGATATTGTGTTTTATTTTTTTCCACTAAATCTCAAGACTTCATTCTTGGGCCTATGTTGATTTACAATGAATATCAAAATCCATTAGCCTTCATTTCCTATCCCTTTTCCATCATAGCCCATTTACCTCATGAGCTTGGAACTGATGGCTCTAGTGTGGTTTTCAAAGTCACAAAGGTCTCTCGAGGAAGGGTCTTGAAGGGTGATTTTACTAGGATTTACTATGTCATGGTGTTGGCTTCCATGATGACAATAGAAGTGAATTTCTTGGTCTCTTGTATATATTATTGTATCCTCTTCAAGGCCTCTTCCTTCACTTCTAGTTCCTAGTATAGCTAAGAAATCATTCCGATGAACCTCTCCTCTTTACAACTATACACTTGAATGAATATCTTTCATAATTACAAGAGATACAATCTACTCCTTTCTAATTGATCCCTGATGGTGGTGAATGAATATTGGCATTTGGATATACACTTTCTTCCTCCAATACTCGCTTTCCTCTTGGATATACTTGTTAAATTTTCTCAACTCGTCCAACTTCTCCCGCTTCAAGACTCTTCCCATGGAAATTGCTTCAAGGTCTCTTATGAACACACTTTAATACCATATGATCCATAAATGGTGGGCATATGGCTAGTCTATTTCACCAACACAGATGACTATTGAGGAATAAGAAAAATCCATCTTTGAAAAATTTGTTTATGTTAAATTCCAAACACATGAATTATTAATCACCACAATAGATTCAAGAACAATATAGAATAAATCTCCAATTTATTATTATCCAAACCATTTGTGTAGGGAAACACCATAAAATAGATCCTCTTAAGGAAGGGATCCACTTATGTTCACTTGTCTCTTACAAGGGGAAACCTCCTAATGAACTACCGCTCCAAATAAAATAATTCTCAAATTTTTCCATTACAATGTTTACACCCCTTTCTATAGCACTACCTACCACCTAAGAACATTTTAGAGGAGGAACCTTCTAGTAATCCCTCTTACATTTATTATGTTCACACTGTTACATGTACATGGTCATATATATATTATTACTCCAATTGGGTACCTCCCTAGGTATACTACATTCCATCCCCCTTCACATGTTTTGTCTTTGAAACATGAGAAGAAGCCATACAATATGAATGGATAAGCAGTTTTGCCAATTGGTATAAAGTACAATCATCCATCCATCATAATGGAAGATGAACATGATGTCCAACTATTTCCTTGTCACCCTGATCTCGATCCTTATTACGCCTTTGGTGCCATGGGGTTGTTGCTCTATCCTGATATTGTCCTACTATGTTGGTATTCCTCCAATAAATTCTTGATTTATTTCCTTTCTAGTGTCATGTTGGTCAATAAAAACTATGTTGATGCTCATACCCCTTCCTTGATGACTGTTGTTTCTCTATGTGGTGTGGATTTCGATATAAAACAACTTTAGTAATTGGTCCTTTTTTATTCAACTCTGCAATATGGTGCTCCTTTGATTCAATGACCTCCTTGACTTATTTATTATGTCCTTCCTAGGGCTTTTCTTCATGTCCTTCTATAGACTTTGCCTCTGATGCAACTGTGGATTATGAAACAAATTGTTTGATTAATGCCCCCTATGGGCCTTTCTTTCTTACTAAGAGACACATCATGTAATGTAAATTTCTTTTTATTGTAACAAAGTTTCAAAAACTTTTTTTCCACATTAATATTCATTGTACCAATTGTGTCCATCCAAGGATATCCAAGAATATCATCCACATCATTCATATCAATGGCACAAAAATCAAAATGCAACACATATTTATCCAAAGTGAGCTTCAAATCTTTAAAAAAAAATTAAAGATTACCCTCAACCTGTATGATTTGAATATTCTTTGCAAGAACTTGCAATCTATTAATTTTTTGTTGGCAACTAGGGTTAATCGAAACTATAACCTTCTCTTGTTTAATGCATACATGAAGATGTAATATAGATTTCGCACATGAAAAGAAACCCTTGGTGATTTATTTATCCTTACACTTTGTACGAGACCACTTTTCTAAAACTAATTTTTCATATGCTTCATCAGAAATTCAATTCCACTCAAAATAGTCAAGTGATCCCCACCATGTGAGAGCATATTCTTTGAAACCATAATGTAGACAAGATTTCCACTTCTCTTTCCATACTGACTTGAACCATTGTATATATTATTCAATACTAGGGCCATCATATTTTCTAGTAAAAATCATCTTGCTTGGAAGAAATCTTAAACAAAAACTACGGTTTAAAAATAACTTATTATGAAAATTGTGTGGCTTTTTTCGGAAAGACCCTAAAAAATTGTAGAATTTAAAATGCTAATAAATTCACTTCCGGGACTCCATTTCAAATTTATTTTTTTTTTTATTTTTTTTTTAATTGGGTATTTTCTTGAGATGAATTCAAATATGTAACATGTTCCTTCAAATTCTACAAATAAAGTTTCAGAATTCAATATGAAGTGCGATGCCCCCTTTTTTCTGCAAAAGGAAAAAATATTATTCCTTCTTTTGGGCCAAAGAAAATTCTATGGTACCAAACATTAAGTTCCAAATATATAAATAATAAATCACCACAATAGATTCAAGAAAAATATAGAGTAAATATCCACTTTATTATTATCAACACCCTTAGGGTAGGAAAACACCATACAATAGATCCTATTAAGGAAATGATCCACCCATGTTCACTTTCCTCTTCGAGGGGGAAGCCTCCTAATGAACTACCGCTCCTAATACAATAATCCTCAACTTTTTCCATTACATTATTTACACCACTTTATATAGTGCTACCTACCCCCTAAGAACATTCTAGAGGAGGAACCTTCTAGAAGCATAACCTTCTAGTAAGCCCTCTTACATTTATTATGTTCACACTATTACATGTACATGGTCGTATATCTATTATTACTCCCATTGGTTACCTCCCTAGGTATACTATAGTTTTTGAGATGGGTGTCAAACCTAGCAACCTGCCAATTGCAAATTTGATATTCTAGAAAAGGTATACTTTGTTTTTTCTTTCATTCCAAGAATAATTTTCAATTTGGAAAATGAGGACAAATGGAATTCCATTTTCAATCTACAAATATGTAATTATATATTGATGAAAACCATTACTCACTTGCATCAAAATTATTAAAAATAAATGGAAATAGTAAGTTAACTTGATCTCAAAGAGGGATAATACTATGAAGCCAAAGTTGAAGCTGAATAGTCTCAAAGAGCCAACAAGATATCTCTCCACATCTATATATAAGACAAGCATAAATAATTCCAAGTATAATATAGGTTCCAAGATTATTCTTCATAGAGGGTGTCTTGGCAACCAATTATGTTGATTCCAATTACTAATGTTTAGTGGGAAATTACATGACTTATTTATTTTCCATTACTATAGATGATCAAGTCGATCTTTGGTCAAAAGAAGCTATACTTTATTTAGGTGTTTTCCAAGTGATGGTTGAGGATATATCATCCAAACCATACATATGATGTATTTGACTCTCACGGAAAAGTGGGGACAACTACAAATGAGTATTACTCATAGATTTAGATGGTGCCCCATATATCTCCCATGTTAGCAATTAACCAAAGTTTGATTGGGTTGTGGGTTCCACCCATGACTTAATTAAAAAATAAAAAAATGCACGCCACCTATAGATTAATTAGAGAGCAATTACTACCAACATGTTGTACTATGTGGTTACTTAGTAGAGAAAAAAAACAACAATCATAAATTCAAATAGTGTTGTTGTGCTGATAAGGCCAAAGGAATGGATGTAGGTGTATAATTACTCAACCATTTCATTAAACCAATGAATGGGAAAATGGTAATTATGCATGGAATTCCAAGAAATAGATTTTGTAGTTAACAATGAATTTGAGAATTCAAAATAAGATGAGTAGACTATAATGATGCAGATCAAAGGAGATACCAACCCAAAGTCACACAAAAATTCAACATACTAGGCATGGATTTGGCCTTGGAAATCCAACATGTAATGGAGATTTTATTAAGATCAAGAGATAATTATAGAGGGGCGAGTTACACTTTGATTTTTCTTATTGTTACTCACTCGCAATAAAAAATTGTAGATGGACATGGCTTAGAGACATGTTTTTTCATCATGGATAGGCTCCTTGACTCCTTTGTCCACCAATCTTCAAGCAATTTTCCCTCTTTGAGCTCTCATTTCTGTTATTTCCCTCCCAAGTTCTCCTTGCATCTCTCTTCACTACAACCTTCATATTTTTAATGGGGTGCCTTTGCAAGGCCAACCATCACAATGGTTTATTTCCAATTCCAACTTTGCAAAATGATACAAAATGAAATAAAAAAAATGGTTACATCCTTATTACAAAATTTACAAGAGGTTTGACAAAGATCCAATTTGGTTCATTAGGCAAGAAAGATTTGGAATCTTACATTGTCAAAGGGATTAACAGGATTGTAAAATTACGAGATTATGTGTTCATGTGAAACTTTGATGCCGACAGGCCTCCTTATGTTGCAAGAGTGAAAAGAAGAAATCGATAATTGAAACAATGTCAAAGTCCATGTTTGATATTATCACCAAGAATAATGAATTAGAAAAAGGAGACAATTTCATGGAGCAAAGTGGTTGTTCCTTTTTTACTACTATGATATTTAATGTGCCCATACTATAAAAGGGAAGTGTACATTCCACAAATTTAAAAATTAGTATAAAATTGAGTACATTTGTTTTGATAATTCTTATGTGACTTTGTATATGAGACAGTTTAAGAGTACATTTGTTTTGATAATTCTTATGTGACTTTGTATATGAGACAGTTTAAGGTGGGTTCACTCCAAATTAGGTGATAATGTACTACAATTATGATATGTTTATTATTATGTAATAATAAACATTATACATTGTAAAAACAGTATGTTTATTATTATGTAATAATTTAAGCATTGTATTTGTTAATATTTATATGGATTGTCATAAAATTAGTTGTTCAACATATGGTCGGACATGGTTGTTAATTTTAATTAAACATAAATATTTATTAGAAGAACATAAGAACCACTAACCCTACACGCATTAGTTGCAATTTAAATATTTCATATATGAGCTTATTTTACATCCATGCACACACACGCAATGGTGTAAATAAGTTATACTCATTGTATTACAAATTTAGTTTCACTATTTAGTTATACTGCTTAGTATATCAAACTTATTCTCAAGAATAAAAATTTCGGTGATTTAGAATAAAAGTTATGGGTTTTATCTAATATATAATTGTTAGACAACCTACTTGTAAATTATTTTGATTAATATAACCTCAATAAAATTTATGAATGGTTAATTCTGAAATGCTCCATAACTCTTAAAATAATAATGGTAGATATAACTTACTGAAATTAAGTAGACTTAGAATATGGTTATTTGAATGTTAATTAAATTAAAATAGAAAAACATGCATATACAATTTTGATGCAATTTGTGAAACCAGCATAGTTTGTGAAGACTAAGTAAAACACTTATAACTATAATTATAGTTTTATTTATGCATTTTACATAATTACACATTTTGAGAGGTTAACACCAAGGTGGGTGTTACATAGGCTAAATCGGTTAGTTGTATTTTTGGCAACTTAACTTTGCAGGGATATCAAGTAAATTCCATAAAGTCCATGGAGACTTAGTGTAAACAATTATGTATATGAATTGATGATTAAGCACTATCATTTTTTTGTAAATTCCCATAAAATATACATAATAATGTCAACTTTTAACAATGTTGTTTGATCTACGGTCTCATTGAAAAGTAGTGAAATAATTGGGTTTGCGTATTGGAATTTATTTGATGTTGTTAACTAATGTTTACAATTAATGTGACATAACATAGAAGAAAAAGAGAATATTCATAATTCTCATTACATTGATAAGCATTCCTCAATTATAAAATGTCAAATTAAATGCTCTTTTAAAGAAGAATTTTTGAGTAGAAAGACAAATTTCATTTAATGGAAAATATTCTTCATAGGGTCCATACAATAGAGGGATATGATTTAATATGGTACAATCACTACAATTATTAATGCAAGAATAAATAATTAGTGGATGCAATTAGTAATTTTTATTGTGGCACACAAAACATGTTTTTTTATGGTGGACTAGTTCTATTCCTGCCTCAATTGCACTAGTAATTTTTATTGTGGCACACAAAACATGTTTTTTTATGGTGGACTAGTTCTATTCCTGCCTCAATTGCACTACTAGATTGTTAGCACAACCACATTCGATTTCTAATAAGATATTGTTTTAATTTTGACCTCTTGTTATTTTAATTTGTTGTTTCCATATATCATTCATTTCATTATTTTTTCCTTTGATTTCCAAACTATGTAATGCCATTTTGTATTTTTAAATCTGTTTATGCATTACCATTTATGGTTTCCAAATATACATTTGCGAGTTGATTTGAAGTCATAGTATTAGTGATGTAAGAAAAATTCCTAGATCAAGAAAGAGGCATTGCAAACACATATAATGATCATATTCGATGAAGGAGTAGTCTTATATTATCTGAGAGGGAATGATTTCAATATCCAAACCACCGCACCACAGGTGCTTGGTGTAGTTCATCATATGGTGAAATAGTTGCATAAGATACATTATTGTACAAGAAGAGGGGAACCTTCAGTGTCAAAGGTATACACAAAGGGATCAACTCTTATTGCTTAAATACTTGGTATGTTTACACCATATTCTCTATGAAAATGTCAATCTCGATGCCCACCACTTTCACATCCCTATAAATAATACTCAATTCATATTCCACCCATGAATGAATGAATAAATAAATATATATATATATATATATATATATATATTCTTAATGTGATAATTGGTTTGTGTAAGATTCAACTTCATTTCCAATTAAGTTTGTAGTATTTTTAGTTTGTAGTATTTTTAGTTCATTTAGAAGCCATTCTTATCAAAGACAAATGCATCAACCTTGCCAAGAGATTTGGGTAAGCTATGATTTATGGCCATAAGAAATGGTAGAATGATCATGCAAAGAAAAAACAATTTATGAACTCTCATTGTGTTCTATCGGTTTGAATGGGTTTTTATGGGTTAGTAGTGTATGCAATATATGCATGGGTGAGTAGTTTAATTATGTCATAAGGCAGTCCCCTCTCTACATCCTATGTTTTATGCATCTTTTTAGTTTTTCATGTTCATCAGATCTGTTCGACGACCATGAATCTGATCTAGGTTGTCCATATCATATTTTCAACTTCTATCTCAGCTCACCTCTTTGTTGTTAACAAAGTTACCAACTTGTTGAGAAACCCTCCAGAGTTCTCATTTTTTAGAGGTTTCATTTCGTGGCTATTTTTATCATCATTTCAAAAATTGATGTTACTGTTATCATTGTTTTCTTTTTAGGTTTAAAATTACAAAAAATTTCAACCATGATTTATAAATTTGGAAAAAAAAACCTTAAAATTAA
>CBVK0103656622.1:0-14861 GCA_900067695.1 Picea abies | reverse complement strand
TGGAGGAGGAATTTGAAGTTTCCTGTTGAATTGAGTATGTCTAAGTATCTATGTCTTCATCTGATTCAAAATATTTGTTTTTTTATTCTTGGACCTGTTCATCTTCAGCTTTAGCTGTGTCCTCTGTAGAAGACTCATTATTGTACACCTCTCTTGCTGGGATTCCTTCATCAATTTTTACATCAATACAGTCAACCATTTTATGCAACCTCTTATTATAGCATCTGTATCCTTTACTGTTTGTAGCATATCCTAAGAAGATACCTTCATCAACCCTATCATCATATTTTCCAAGGTTCTCATCATTATTCTTTATGTAACATTTACTCCCAAAGACTTTGAAATGTTTGATTGAGGCAGGTCTCCCATAGCACAGTTCATAAGGTGTCTTGCCACTTTGTGGTGTGAGGTAGGATTTGTTAAGAACATGGAATTGTGTGTGTATTTCTTCTACCCAGTAGGTTTGACTAATGTTATTCTCATTCATCATTGACCTAGCCATTTGCTGCACTGTTTTGTTTTGCCTCTCCACTACTCCATTTTTTTGTGGAGTTCTTGGGATTGTGTATTCTCTCTTGATCCCATGCTTATCACATAATTCCTTTAAATCACTTGACATAAATTCTCCTCCTCTGTCTAATATTACTACCTTTAACCTCTTGCATGTTTGATTCTCAGTTAAAGCCTTAAATATTTTAAACTTCTCAAATGCTTAAAATTTTTCCTTGAGAAAGGCAACCCAAGTAAGTCTGGAGTAATCATCAATAATCAACATAAAGTAGTTTTCTCTCCCTGTGCCTTCCTGTATTGATGGCCCACATAAATCCATATGAACTAGTTGGAGTGGTTTCTCTGTTGAAGTAAATCTCTTGGACTTAAACGGTGTCCTGGTTAGCTTTCCTACTTGGCAGGGTTTACACATCAAATCTTGGGGCTTTGATATTCTCGAAAGATCTTTTACTACCTCAATATTTTTGAGCTTGATTAAGTGGTCAAAGTTTAAATGTCCAAGTCTCCTATGCCATAACCATCTTTCATCATGTTTTCTTAGATGACACTCTTCTCTATTTTCTTTCAACACATATACGTTATTTTCTGTCCTTATGCCTTTGGCCACCACTTGTCCTGAGTTTACAGAGTTTATTTTGCAGTCCTTGGACATGAACGCCACTTCACATCCTCTATCACACATTTGACTTACACTGAGTAGATTATGTTTCAGCCCATCTACAAGTAGAACATCTTGGGATTTTCCTTTTCCATTACTTAAACTCACCATCCCTTTACCCTTTATTTTACCTGGAGCATCATTTCCAAAGGTTACGTTTCCTGATTTTCTTTCACTTAGAGATAGAAACTTACCTTTGTCTTCCATCATATGTTTGGAGCATAAACTGTCTATATACTAAGGGTTCATTTTTCTTTGAGCTGACAACACTAATCCACACTTGTCACTTTCTTTCTTCTTCCAAAACTTGACATTTTCAGCAGGGGAATTCAAATCTAGTTCATAGTTCCTTAATCGACAATCAACAGATTTATGTCCATAGTTATGATAGATGTAGCATTCAATCTCATTGTTCAATAGGTCAAAATTATTGTTGCAGCATTGTCTACTCATTAACTGTTGATTATTTCATGACCTCCTTAGTTGCATGTCTCTAGACTTAATTTGGCAATTTGCAATCTGTGAAGGTTTGTTACCTGGATCTATCATTCTTTGTTGTGGCAAGTATTTATTCCTTTGAAATCTTAATTTCTCATGTCTAAGTCTTAAGGAACAATTTATAGCTTTGTGACCAAAGTTAGAACAGTAGAAACAATAGCCATAGAAAAATTCTTTCTACCTGGAAAATGGTTGTCTTCTTTGAGCAAATTGATTTCTTCCATGCTAATGACGTCTTTCAACAGGGAGCGCATTATTTATTTGTTCTACAGATTCAGTCCTGGCACCTTTTTCTTTACTCGTCCTGGGTGACTAATTGTCTTCCTTTGTTTCTGCATGTTTGTTGCTGTCATTGGTTGTAGATTTGACAAACTTGATGGGTTCTTCGTTTCTTGGCTTATCACTACTTGATCCATCTTCATAACCCAAACCAGTTTTCAGCTTTGGATTCCTTTGTTGACTTAGAATGGTGGCTAATCCTTTTGAGGCTTTGATACTTGACAGATTCTGATTATACAAGGCTTGAAACTTCTCCATCTCTTTCCTAGTTTTCACTACTTCATGTTCTAAGGCTTCACATCTTGCCTTCTTTTCTGATAACTGTCGTTTTAGAATGTCTTCGATTTTCTTTGCCTCTTCTAATTCCACTTTTAGTAGGACAAGGTATTCATCAGGTTCTTTACTATCTTTCTCAAACTGTATCAACAATTGTCTTTGCTTTCTGTTCTTAATTCTTAGTCTGTCAATCTCTTCTAGTGCACTGATCATTTCTCCTTCCATGTCAACCACAACTTCTTCTTCATTAGCATCACTTCCTGTGCTTATATTATCATAATCCTCTTTGGCCATAAGTATGAAGTCATTTTGTTTATCTTCAATAGTAGAGTCATTGTCTTCATAATCTGAAGGATCATCATCACTGTTTACGCAAAGACTTTTCTTCTTAAAGTTATTCTCTTTAAAGAAATTTCTATGTTTGTGCTTCTCCTCATCATCACACGTCTGATCCTTTCTTTTGTGGGGACATTTATTTGCAAAATAACCTATCCTACCACAGTTGAAACATTTGAAATGAAATTTACCTTTGTATGTGCCTGATCCCTTCTTCAGTCTCTTCACAAATTTTGCTTCAATTTCATCAGGCTCTGAATCCTCATTCTCGTCTGCCTTAAATGATGCTTCTCTGGAGGTGGGTTTATCTTTAACTATTCTCATTTCATATGCAGTCAATGTTCCTAGAAGTTGATAAAACTCCAAGGTTTTTAGATCATTAAGTTCTTCAATAGCAGAGACCTTCGGGTTGAACCTATCTGGTAGAGATCTCAAAATTTTATGAACTAAAGAGGGTTCCTCAATTTTCTCACCAAGTGATTTAATGGAATTTACCATTTCTTCTACTCTCAGAAAGTATTTTCCAACAGTTTCATCTTCCTTCATCTTCAACTGCTCAAACTGTATTCTGTAGGTTTGAAGCTTGGCATCCTTTACCTTCTCATTACCTTCATAATTGCTAATGAGTTTGTCCCACATTTCTTTGGCAGTTCCTAGGTGCATAACTTTTACGAATTCTGCTTCTGCAAGCCCACTCAAGATATCATTCATAGCCTTAGCGTTGAAGCTAAATTCTAGCTTGTCATCCTTATTAACTAGTACAACTGGCTTTACATAACTAGTATCTACCACATCCCAAACATCTGCACCTAAAGCCATTATGTAGGTTCTCATTCTAAATTTCTAGAAGGAAAAGTTTGTTCCATTGAATAGAGGGGCCTTATTGGTTGAATTTCCTTCATGGCTTGACATGTTTAAGCTCTAGGATCTACCCTTAGATAAAAGGGGCCGGCTCTGATACCAATTGTTGAACAACTGAAGGGGGGGTGAATCAGTTGTTACTGGGCTTAAACAATTATGCTTATATTAAAATCTTTACACAACATTTAATGACAGTCACAATAATGCAGGGAAGTAAGCAATAGAACATTCAACATTAGTCACACATTTGAGATACATCGAGATAGATATTTCCTGAGTAAACCCATACAGGGTAAAAACCTCTTCTTCTTTATATGATAAGTAATCTTTACATTCTTTACATTATCATACATATGAGCACCAACTCATAATTAGGCTACAACCTCTATTTTGCAAGCTGCTACTTGCTGAGAGCACCAACTCTCTAGATTCTCTAGCACCAACTAGAAGGAAGCAACAACTCCCTGGTTTCTCTAGCACCAACTAGAAGGAAGCACCAACTCCTCGGTTTCTCTAGCACCAACTAGAAGGAACCACCAACTCCCCGGTTTCTCTAGCACCAACTAGAAGAAAGCTACAACTCCCTGTGTTCAAGCACCCACTTGAACCTTTGAGGACAACAGTCCTCCCTAGCACCTCCCTACCACCCTGAAATATAAATCTTTGCTATTATGACTTATTACTGCAATATAAAGTTCCTCAATGGATTACCGGTCTCATCACTGCTCTATTGCATTGCGTTTCTCTGTCTACATTAGTGTCTTCTGCACACTCCTTGCGCTTTTTATTCTTTTTCCTTTTATGCTCTCTGTGCCATGTCCCTTCAATGCACCATTCCCCTTTTGTACATTTCTGATGTTGCGCTCTGCCTCCTTCTTCACACCTTAATCACACCCAACAACAACCACCCTGATCTCTTCTTTGTTCTGCATTCTTATAGTCTTTGTACTCCTTGTGCATGCAATATGCACCATGTTCCTACATTTTCTCCCCCTGCCACTGTTCTCCACATCGGGGTGTTTTCTCACACTTCCCTCTTCCACAACTTTCTCCCTACAACCTTTACACTCCCTCTCTCTCCTGCATCTCCTCCTCATGTCAAGTACTCTACCTGATCATCATTGCAACTCTTCAGCTTCTCTGGCGGTTTAACCCAGGCATCCAACATCATTGGGTGTTATGCTCAAATTTCTCAACCTCTGGCAGTTGAGACTCTTTGTCTTCTCTATCATAGTCGAGCTAATCCTCTCTATTGTAGTTACATGATTCAATGCTCATCCATCTCTCAATCGTCCTAAGAATAGTCTTAAATCACTGGAAGATGCCTTGAGGATCTTCATCTCCTCTGACGATCATTTTGAGGCCTCTTCAATTCCTCTGGCATAAACCATCAGTCGTTTCTAGCAGTTACACTGGGAAGTGAAACAGTAGCCCTCCGATCATATTCAAGTCCACTTGCACCATTGGATGGAGTTCGTAGGGTCTTGTGTTTAATTCGTCGTTTCGTATTTCGACATTTCAGGATTCTTGTGGTTAAGGTTTCTTTACGCTTCACGTACTGATCCCCGAAACTCTGAAATTGAGCTTGGTTGCACTAGCTCCTTCCTACATATTCCACCAATGTGACCAATGGTTGTGACCACAGGCTGAGCCAAAACGTGTTTCACATATCGACATTTTAGCAATCCTGTTGTGAGGCATATCGACTCTCCAAGTCACGATCTCCGAAACTCTGAAAAAGGAGCTTGCTGCTTTAAGATTTTCTCTACAGCTCTTCGACGATGTGACCACCATCGGTGACCGAGCGCTTATCCATAAAGCACTTTCACGATTTCACAATTCGGCATTTTGGCATCCTTAATGTGAAGATTTCTTTACGCTCCATGCCCAATCCCTGAACTCCGAAATGGAGCTTGCTGCTTTGAGTTCTCTTCTACAGTTCTTTGACGATGTGACCACTAGAATATGACCCCTCTCCAATCACACAAGTGCTTCGATCTCCATATCAACGATCCTCGATCCGTGGTGATCGGATGACTATCCTCTGCCCCAGGACTTCAGCCTTCGGGACTTTGGGGGAGTGATGTAGTTAAAAGTCTCGAAGCAAAAAATCTTGGAGTGAGGTCATTCTTGCATCACTCGATGACATGTTGTGACCTGAGTGGCTATCACGTGTCACTCAGAATTGTGATTTCCAGTGGCCTGAAATGCCAAATCAAATTTACACTTGTCGTTGTCTGATCATGCCACGTGTCATAGTCTTCCACCTATCCTTTTTGACGTGGTCTGCCACATTCACCTCCTGGATCTATCGGCCCATATCACTTCGTGATTTCTCATATTGCGATTTAGGCATTCTTGATGTGAATGTTCTTCACTTCCAAGTCCTAATCTGCGAAACTCTAAAATGGAGTCAGATCAGATTTTCAGCTTTTTGCACTTCGAAACTTCAGGAATCCTATGATGAGGAGTCTTGACACTTGAATCCTCCATCTCCCAGTATCTAAAACTCCAAAATGGAGTTGGATCAACGGTCCAGATCAAACTTTGATCTGACAGCTAAGGTTATTTCGCGATTTCGCGTATCGTGAGTTCGAGAGGTTAGGGAACCTCGTTCCTTTGACTTTCTAGTAAGAAAAAGGATGATCTTTCACCATGTATCCTTCTTGGATCGACAGTCCAATTTTGTCCTCGATCCAACGGTTGAAATTATATCATGGTTTAGCATATCGCGATTTTTCATTTCGCGACTTCGGGACTCCTGTGGTGAAGTGTTTTGACACTTCAACTCCCGGTATCTGAAACTCCGAAATGGAGTCAGATCAATGTATTCTGGTATTTCGCATTTCATCGTTTCGGCATTCTTGTCGTGAGTTGTTTCCTTGAATCCTCCAATGCCAGGTCTGATCTTTCCATGCAATTATCCCTGCATTGTTGATCTTCCTTTCCTTCTTGTTTTCCATCAAATAAACAAGCACATTCTTGCACTCTTCGTGCACCTCTGCAATATCTCTTCTAAGCTTACGTTGTCCCTGTTTTTCCATCGTTGCATACTCCGATCTTTCCATCAATGACAAGCACACCTGCTTGTAAACATGCCAACAGGGGGTTCTTCTTGAGGTCCAACTGTCTTCATTTGGTCTCAGTTCTTTGTGAATTCTGAATCCATTCGGGGTCCTCTGGAGTTCTACTGGTCCACTTGTCCTCAGTTCTCTCGAAGTATTTCAGACTTGATATCATGCCCATACGTTCAAATTGGACTATTGATTGTACCTGCCCAGGGGCTGACTGTGAGTTGGTGTCTTTAGTAGCCATAATCTTTAGGGTATTTACACAAGGTGACGGTGAAGGTAAGTCTTCACTGTACTTGGAACAGACGGTGGTCAAACTCACTCGATCTCCTTGGAGGGTAAATCCACGATTATTGTGTGGAATCTTGCACTAAGGCACAAGTCCGTTAACCAGGTCACCATTGTAATTGTTCCCCCCGCTCATATCCTATCCCCTTCTTGACTTGATCACGCGATGTTGGATTTCATCACCAACTAGTACGGTCATTGAGAGAAGATTTGTTTTCTTGTTGGTTATTCATATATCACATAGGATGCAAGGGTTCCCTATGGAAGAAGGCTATGAACCCTTACCTCCTAATTCACCAGAAGACATCTACCATGAAGAGGTAGAAAATCGCTCCGACGCTAGGAGTGGTACTACTCCTTTGTTGGGAAATTTGGAAAGAGCCTTGAATACGGTCGAGGATCCCACTCCTCATACTACACATTTGTCACAAGATCCTATTGAACCACTCTTGGTTCGATTAGACTCATTCAATAATATTATAGAAGAAGAAGTCCCTGGTTTTCCATTGAGACCCATTACCGAGACATACTTGGGATCCACATAACCAATTTTTAGTGATGACTTTAGGACCCCTGTTCGTCCTACTAACGCAATAGATCCACATCAAACACATGCTCATTATTTATGGAGGATTCCATCGGGACGTGATCTTTATGAGCATTTTGAATATATTCAACAACCTCTTAATCCTCATGACCCTCTTGCCACTAAGGCAGGACCATCCGGTCAAACTATTGATCATCCCATCGAATTGGTCATCGACCCTGCTATTACATTAGCACAATTCCACCTCAATGATGGAGTCATCACTACCCCTCATACACAATTCACTTCAACCGTTACTCCCACCATAACACCTTTTCACACTGCATTTCCTCATGTTCGACAAAATCCTGTTGGAACACCTTTACAATAGAGAATGTAGACCCTTTCCAGACATACACAACAAACTGTGGGATATATATTGACTAGGGGGAAACCACCATCTAGTGGACCTATCCCTTCCAGGGGACAACCATCCTTTAGCGGGACTACCCCTCCTGGGGGAAAACCACCTTTGCATGATCCTTCTGGAGGACAACCTCTCTTTACTGGTCAAACCCTAGTTGTAAATCAACCTATGGCAGGGGGGAAACCTTCTTTTGTTGTAAACCCTTTGCAATCCTGGGAAGTACCTTCAAGAGGTACATTTAATCAACCCTACCCTGGGGGGAAACCATACCATAACCCACAAGGAGGAGTATCAAATCTTATTCCTTCCAGACTATATTTTGGATAATCTTATCCAGGTGTCCCAAATCCCACCTGGGGTCCTCAAGGACAAAAACCTTATCCTCCCCAAGGGTCTAATGTTTATCCTCCCCAAGAGGCTAATGTTTACGCTCCTCGGGGACAAACTATTTACCCCCCTCAAGGGAAAACTGTTTATCCCCCACAACCGAATCAATCGACTTATACTCCTCAGAATCTATTGGGTTTCACCCCACTCATGAATGTTCCTCAACAACCATCGAATCCTACCTATATTGGTCCACAACAACTGTATATGGGAGGGCCTACCGGATACAATTATCCACCTCAACCATTTTATGGCCCCACTAGTGTCCCTATGCCACACCAATATCACCCTCAAGTTAACCGACAATTACCCTTCCTTGCCACTCTGAATCTCCCAGACTTGTCTCGGTTGACAAATGATCCCATATTGCATTTTTGTTTTTGGCCAGTAATTCCTGCTAAATTACCTTTTGACATCCCCAAGTTTGATAGTAAACTTTAAGAAGACCCAAACAACCATGTGATGACATTCCATTTATGGTGTTCATCAAACTCATTGATGGATGATTCTATACATTTACGTATCATCCAACATACACTTACGAGCTCTGCATCCAAATGGTACATTGAACTCCGACGTGGTTCTTTCAAGATTTCAACTCCCTCGCTATGGATTTTCTCACGCATTTTCAATTACTCATTCGTTACGAGACATGTACTGAAATTTTAACCTCCCTTCGTCAAACGAACTCCATGCATATCTCTGATCACATTCATGAGTAGAGACGACGATGAAGATTGATTAAAGTGACCATTCCTAACCATCTATTGGCAGAGTGGTTTACTAAATCTCTTTTACCCCTGATTGCTCATGACATTGCCATGAGTGGCATAGTCACTGAGGAAGAAGCCATTTCCCAAGCTCGGTATTAGATTTGGTTTATTCACAATCTGATACTTTGTATGAGTTGATTCCAAATGCTACCCGTACTCCTATAGATCCATCCAAACCTTTGTCCACGGCACATGCAGATGGATTTATCGGTACCGTCAAAACCCAATCTACACCATAGTCGACCAGAACAATAAATCGCTCTGTTTCAACACCCGTTCCCATTTAGACTTCACTCTCCTCTACCTCCATCCCAAATCAAATCTCTGAGGTGAATGCAGTTCAATATACCTCTTCACAAAAATCTGAGGGTAAGAAGAAAACAAAAAATAAACCCAAAAAGAAAAATAATAATAGTGAACATCCCAAAACACAAACTCCACCACTTGCTATTGAAAATCCACCACAACGAAAACCAAAATTCCCATGTCTTATTTGTGGTGAAGATCATTTCACTCGAGACTGTCCACATCGCGACAAAGTTGCAAAACTTTTCAAAGGGAATTCCCAACCCATCGTGTTAACATGACCTTTTCCTCAACAACAATCCATGGTTTCTCAAAAACTTGCCCCTCCCACAGGGGGTAGTTCCATCCACCCTTCTAGTGATGAAGCCTCGACAAGTGCTCATATTTATATATTCAATGGGATTGATTTAACCACTCACACTACCACATACGACACATCAACTAAACCTGGTAAATGAAATGTCACTAACGGTACTCCACTGGATCCCTATCCTACCTTTGTTAGTCCTCTATCTGTTAGTCCTTCATCTGGATCACTTCAGATAGAGAAACCTACTTTCGATTCTATTTTATGCCCTCTCAAGCACACTATCTGCAAATCAACTTTTAATCCTAGTTCACGTGTCGCCCAAAAATTCAACATTGTTGAATATTTGGCTCAAGCACTATGTGCTATGTCTGCTCTTAAAGTTATACAAAATTTCCCAAGACAATGTAGAATGCTTTTGGCTACCATTGGCGCCATTGATCCGGAGTCATCAAATAATATCACGTTTAACCTGGACAGCTTCAGGTCACGACTTTCTCACCAACTTGTTTTTCAAATTGATGTCATTGTTCATAACCAACACATTCACCACACCATATTGGATGAGGGAGCTTCCACTTGTGTCATGTTGTTATCTTGTTGGAAAGGATTAAAATCACCTATGCTTAACCAATCCCCTATAATGTTACAAGCATTCGATGGGCAAGGTTTTTTTCCTCACGGAATTTTGTAGTCCTTAGCTGTTCAGTTGGGAGGTAAGACCGTCTCTATTGATGTAGAGGTAGTTGATGCTCCCCTTGATTACAACTTGTCATTAGGAAGAAGTTGGTTTAATTCCATGACTGTCGTCGCTTCATCGGTGTTTCGATGTGTACAATTCCCTCATCAAGGAAAAATTGTCACTATCGACCAGTTAGGTTACTATACACCTGATGCTCGCACTCCCGCCACCAACAATATTCCTTTCTTGGGAGTTAGTAGAATCACTTATGAACGTGTTGGTATAGGTATTTTAAAATATTCTTCCCTTATGGGTACTTTCCCTACACCACTTCCTCCCACCACACAACACATTGCCATAATCAATATGATTTCGACTATGGCCTATCAATCTTTAGAATCATCTGATCCTTGGCTTGTGCCTAGTCCATTAGAATTCGATGCAATGGGTGATGCTATGCCACTTAGTTTAGTCTAGGCTTCATACGATGCTATCCAATATTCCTCTCCCTCCTTAGATGACCAACATCTATTGGCATCCAACACTTATTCATTGCCATCTTGGTTGAATTCCTTATCCTCTGCTTTTGACTACATTTCCCATATTTTTCCATCAGACAAATCCATTATGGAAATGATTAGTATCGACGAGGTACCTTGGGATGAAAACCATCATCGTTCATCTTTTCTTCCTCCTCTAGAATAAATTCAGGAAGATATACACTCTATCTTCCCCTCTGATGTTGTTAATTCTCCCCAATCTTCTATATTTACCTAGGATACTATTTTTTAGGGGAATTTAGGAAACATCTCTTCTACAATCACTATATATATCTCGATCAAAGAGGGTATCGTGGAAAATTTTCATCTCGGTGCTAATTGTTTGCCCAAGGAAGTGGATTCTTACACCACTTTATTTAAAAAATTCTATGATTTCTTCGCTTGGAACTATGAGGAAAGGCCCGAGATCGACCCCTTGATCGTTGTGCATGAAATAAAAACTTACCCAGGTGTTAAACCTGTGGGACAAAAACTTTTCCCGGTTCATCCTAAGAAAATCGCGGCCATAAAGGAAGAAGTTGAAAAACTATTAAAATCTGGCTTTATCTATCATGTCCCCTTGATGGAATGGGTTTCTAACATTGTTTCGGTTGCTAAAAAACAAGGAAGATTTCATGTCTGTGTCGATTATAGAGATCTTAACAAGGCTTTTACCAAAGACAATTACCCCACACCCTTCATCAACCAAATCATTGATAACTGTGTTGGCAGTGTTATTTTCTCTTTCATGGATGGATTTTCAGGATATAACCAGATTGACATTCTACTCGTTGATCAACATAAGACAACCTTCATCTGCCCATGGGGGGCATTCACTTATCAGAAACTACCTTTTGGTCTCAAACATGTTGGTGCCACTTTCCAGTAGACCATGTCTTATGCTTTCCATGATATCAAACATATTGTGAAACCTTACCTCGATGATTTACCTGCCCATTCATCCAGTCGATCAGACCATATTGGTCATCTACGAGCCATTTTTATTTGATGTTGGTTCTACCATATCCATTTGAACCCACACAAATGCATCTTAGCTGTCGAATCAGGTTGACTCCTCGGTTTCTTTGTCTCCAAAGATGGTATTAGGGTGGAACCCTTAAAGATTAAAGCTATTATTGCTTTACTTCCTCCCAACAATTTGACCCAACTACAAAGTTTGCAAGGGAAAGTGAACTTTCTTCATCGTTTTATATGTAATTACGCTGAGATTAATAAAGTATTTATGTGATTGTTGTAGAAATACACTTCTTTCATCTGGGATGACACCGGTCAACAATCTTTCATTTCTCTTAAGCATGCATTGACCCATACACCTATTTTTCATCCTCTGAATTATGCACGAGACTATATCCTTTATTTGGAAACCTATACTTCCACTATCGCTATGGTTTTAGTTCAAGAGGACCTTAATGGTGATGAACATGTGATCTACTATCTGAGCAAGAGTCTATCCAATCCCGAGCTCCGATATTCACACGTTGAAAAGTTGGCTCTAGCAGTCGTCATTGTCGTCCAGAGATTTTTCCATTATATCTGGTTATGCACTACCACGATCATTGTGGAATCGAATTCCATGTATCATATTCTGACACGTCAAGTCCTTGGGGGAAAATATTCCAAATGGATCGTTATTCTTCAGGAATTTGATCTCGAATTTGCCAAATCAAAAGCTAAATTCCTTGGTTTTTGTAGAACATATATGCGATCTTCCCCATGCTGATGAAGACATCGAGCTCAATGATTCTCTCCTTGATGAATCTTTGTTCCTCATTAGCACATACAACCCTTGGTATCGAGATATTCTTCTTTATCTTCAAACCAACCATTTTCAGCCCGATATCTCCTGTGAAGAACGTCGTCGTATTCGTCACCATTCTTAACATCACCTTATCATCGATGACACTTTATATCATCGTGGTATTGACACTATATTATGATGTTGTTTAACTCATGATGAGGATGAATGTGTTCTAAATTACTGTCACCTTGGAGCATGTGGCGGTCACCTTTATGGGATGGATACAGCTCAGAAAATATTACATGCTGGTTACTTTTGGCTCTCCATCTTCAAAGATTGTATTGAGGCTGTCAAAATATGCCCACCTTGCCAATTTTTTCATAAAAAGACACACACCCACCCAGCTCCATTGCATCCTACTTTCTCCATTGGCCCCTTTGCCAAATGGGGCACTGATTTTATGCAATGTAAGCCTACCTCATTCGGGGGGCATGGTAATATCATCGTTGTCGTTGATTACTTCACAAAATTGGCTAAGGCTATGCCTACTTTTCTTAATGATGGTCGTACTGCAACTATCTTTATCCTCAACCACATCATCACTCGCTTTAGTGTTCCACAAGCCATTGTCACTAATCACGGTTCAAATTTTCAAAACCAAATGATGAGTGAGTTATATGTCAAGTTGGGTTTTCTCCATGAGAACCCATCCCCCTACTATCCTCAAGCCAACACACAAGTTGAAGCTATCAACAAATTCCTTAAAACCATGATCCAACGCATGGTGGGGGCAAACAAAACTTCTTGGCATTTACAACTCTTATCCTCCCTCTAGGCTTACCGCACCTCAGTGAAAACTACAACTAAATTCACTCCTTTCGAGTTGGTATATGGCATCAAAGCAGTATTACCAATCGAGTGCAAAATTCCTTCATTGAAACTCAAAGTAGAACTCCTGCCTCACACCTCTTCTGAAGAAGAACGTTTCATATATCTGACTATATTGGATGAAACACATCGTGATGTTGCTCTCATTAACGAGACATATCAAAAAAAAATGAAGAGTCAATATGAAAAATTTGTCCACCCTTGTACTTTCACAAAAGGAGACCTAGTCCTAGTTTATGACCAGGCTCACGATAAGCTAGGGACAAGAAAGTTAAAACCTCTGTGGCATGGACCCTACATAGTAAACCATGTATTACATAGATGTTCCTACGATATAGTCGACTACGATGGAATCTCTCTCGGTGAACCCCAAAATGGGATTTACCTTAAGAAGTACTATGCATAGAACATCTAGCATGTGTGCTTTGTACACTATTGTACTATAGTTTTTTTTGGGTGTGTATTTTTCTCTTGCATGTACGAGCTTTATTTTAGCCGCTTATACTTTGTCTTGTGATTGCATGCATAGATGACATCTCCCTTTTCTATTTTTATCGAGTTCGTGGATGGCTCTAGTCGACACACACAAAACATTGCTTCTGCAGCTTGGGTGATTTACCACTCTGATGAGTTGGTGAGTTCAGGAGGTGTTTTCCTAGGATCGGCAACCAATAACGTGGCAGGATATCACACTACCATTGGACTTTTAACTGAGGCCTCCTCCCTAGGTATATATCGTATAATCATTAACCTAGACTCACAACTCGTGGTTTGTCAGCTTAATTGAGTCTACGTTGTGCGCAACCCTACCCTATTGCGTCTCCACCTATGAGTTCGTCGCCTTGAAAGAATGTTTGAATTTATAGAATACAGACACATACCAAGAGAACTCAACACAATTTCGGATTCGCTAGCGAATTATATTTTGGATCGGTATCTTGTGCATAGATAAAATTTTATAAAGAAAATGAATCACATGTACATTAAACACATCACACAATATAATTTGTAACATCAGTGGCACCACAAGACTCTGATATATATAAACTGCGTGATAGAAAAAGTTTTTTTACATAAAAGGGAAAAATTTGGGCCCTCATGCTCACGATATCATCATGAAAAAAATACAAAAAACATCTAGAGGATCCTAGTCCTTATACACCACGTTGTGCTAAGAAAAGCATACCATTTCACGGGCCCCTCGTCAAAGAAAGTGGTTCAGACTCTCAGGAACCCCCATTGTATGCATCTGCAAATTTAGGGGTACATCTTGCCTCATGAGAGGTGGGACACCCATTGTAAGACCTAAAAGGTTCCTCTCGACCTCCCAGAGACCTCCCATCGCCACCTCGTGCTCTACAACTATCTGCATGTCTCTGTGATGCCCTAGTGCCAGTATCTCCACTGGACATGATGCACCTCTATCTGCATGATGAAACAATGCATCTGTTAAAACCCTCTTTGTACACATAAAAATAATATAAATTTCA
>CBVK0103656621.1:0-11038 GCA_900067695.1 Picea abies | reverse complement strand
ATCTTGCTTCCTTTCACACTCGTTTAAAAGGTTTTGCAAGGGCGTCTCTCAAGTAGTAGTTTATCTCTTTTTCAGACTTCGAAGAATAATATTACGAAAAAGGACAACCCTAGAGTAGCCTTTAAATTCTTTTCAGACTCTCTAAACATGAAAAACCATCGAGTTTTCCTTCTCTGGAATCGTTAAAAATTATACATTGAAGGGCCCATATGGGACCAAACCCTTACTTCTTCTAGTTCGTTACAAAAAGGAAGAGGAACTTACCGAATGTGAGTTATATCGAGCATGTGTTATCCTCCTTGATCTCGTTAAATTAAAAAGAGGTACTCATCTATCTGGGTAGGGGAAAAAAATGAAGGAAGTGGGTCAAGTTTTTGAGAATCCTTTACGACAACTTTTGTCGCCCTTGAACATGGAACCTGTTTGCGTCTCATCTTATATTTGGGTAATATGCTTGTCTCTGATTCATACCAATTCCATGTGTTTCCATACATTTTATTCCAGTCGAAGAGTGCTCTTATTGTCATCACATTACATTTTGGTACTCATCGATTCAATGTTGGCAAGTCAGTTGTCGTGCCTCATCATGTTCAAGGGAAGTTTCACTTTAAACCATCCATCTACAGTATTACCAGTTTCCATTTCCCGTGTTAGTCCATACTCATTTGATTAACCATATTACATATCTTTCCTATGCCATTTTCATGTCACTGATGGGGGATACATCAAGGCCCTCCTTCGACGAGTCTTTTCCTGTCGACTTCGACACATCATCCAGGAATTAGACTTAGAAACTAGTTAGTACCTTGGGACCTGCATGCCTCAATGGCAGGCCTCCCCACCTTTGACAGTAGGTTTACATCATTGAACTCATATCAGATGATTCCATGAATGTTCGACCTCAGCTCATTTATTCACATTCGTTGGAATGTACTAGGGTACCTTGAGATTCATTGACATCATTGGTGATTTCCCTTTCACTTGTTAACGATTTACCTCAATGATTGGTAATCAAGTGGTTTCTACCATGTTCGACATCAAAACATCTATTCACATGGCTAGATTCGTACCACATCAGGATTGGGATGAAGAACCTAGGTTGAGCATTCACTCTGTTAAACTGCTTTGCCCAAGCTGCGAAGGAGATTGAGCATGCTGATGTATAAACTATCACATACATCCACATTGTATTGGTCTATGGATATGTTTTATCATCTCGTAGCTCCACTGTGTATTTTTTGTGGCTATGATTAGTTCATGTCATGGAGGTATGGATCCACATTATATATTTGATGGCCATATCCTTAGTCAATATTTTTCATGGATCTGCAGTGTATTGGTCGACAATCATGCTTTGAGTCATCTTGTATTCCAAGTAATATTGTTAATATTGTTAATGGAATTTTTTTTAATATTGTTTGATGGTTGTTTGCAGCTTCTTCCAGGTTCTCTAACTCCACACCCTTGCATTTAATATTTATAAAGTGTTTCGTCCATCATTCTCTCTTCTGACCTCACACTTTAGGGGGCATTCTGTTACACATGAAATTTACACACCTAGGTACCTCTCCCTAAGTGTCGTAAGTGTCATATAAGTGTCTCATACACCTTGACACCATGGAATAACCTATGTCACAATCCCTAGTCAATGTGGAGGAGGGATATATTACATGAAGGCAAAAATACCAAGTGCACATGAATTATATTCATGAAAAAGAAATTAATTAAGTGTGAGAATCCACCTCACATTTGGTTTCCTATTTTTTAGGGAAGGTGNNNNAATATTTCCTCCTTAAAATACTTGAGAAATATTTCCTCCCTAAAATCCTTAAGAGATATTTTCTCCCTAAATATCTTAGAGATCCCTTTTTAGTGGATTTGATGAGCAATCCTCTCCATGGTGGTTAAGCCTCCAAATACTATATAATGAGGACTTTTCATGGAGATGGGGGAAGCAAATTTGAGGTTTCAAACCTATGGTCTTGGGAGAAAGATTTATGATATCAAACCTATGATTTTGGGAGCTTTGTGCAAGGGATGTATGAGGAGGACTTGGAGAGGCTGGTGTGACTTCATCTACGCTTTGTAAGTATATCTTTTGAGTTCTCATTAATATATGCTTGGCCTATTCCATTCTAATAGGTGTATCTTAACATATGTTGTCTATTATAGATGGATTTGATTATACTAATATTATAGAGTAGAGTAGGATTAATTTGTCTTCTTGTTGTCCATTGCATTGCAGGTGTCAAACGATGCGAAGGATCTCAGGGATCAAGCTCAAACTGGAGCAACGAGGACAAACACCAGAATAAGGTGCATCACACTTTATTCCTTATCCTTCTCTTTTTGATTAGGTAATTATATTCAAAGGGATATTAGTGTCCAATGTTAGCATCTTTCTGTCTTGGTATAGGGGTCTAGAATCCAAGAGGAGATTCACCTGTCCACAGGGGAATTTTCCTACAACAAGGAGGACTATACCTTTCGACTATTTTTCTTACTCATTCTAACCTCCTTACAACTGGGGTCAATTTTTCCAACTCTTCTTCTGATTCAATCAACTCATCTAAATCATCTTCTTCATTCATCAGTTCAAACCACACCTTCTCTGGATTATTCTACGTTTGGACAATTTCTTCAGGATCAGATGTACTTCTGACTTCTCTGAAGACCACATATCCATTGTACACTATTTTCCTTGATACACGATCCCAAATCTTATATCCTTTCATTCCTTTTTTGTGTCCAATGAAAATACACTTGACAACCTTCTTGTCCATATTGCTCCTTTTTTCCTTGGGAACATGCACAAATGGAGTCATGTCGACTAGCATCGACAAAGGAGACATATTAAATAGATACTTTGCAGTGTCGACTACCTCTGCCCAGAATTATTGTGTGACACCAACACCACTGAGCATGCTCCTTGCCTTGTCCATCAATGTTATGTTCATTCTCTCAGCAAATCCATTTTGTTATGGGGTACATGGTGTGGTATTTTGGCATGCTATGCCACACTTCTTGCAGAAATAATCAAATTATTTTCCAAAGAATTCACTACCATTGTCAGTTCTCAACACCTTAATATTCTTATCTGTCTAGTTTTCTACAAGAGATTTAAACTCTTTGAATTTCTCGAAAACCTCTGCTTTCTTTCTCATGAAATATATCCATGTCTTCCTAGAAAAATCATATATGAAGGAAACATAATACATGGATCCACCAACTGAAGGAACTGAAACATATCCAAACACATCACTATCAACCAACTCTAGAATCCCCTTTTTGCTTGTTGATCTAGATGGGAACCTCACCCAATTTTTTTTTCCATATATACAATGTTAACATAAGTCGACTTCTAAATTGCATTCAGAAAAATATTCGACCATACCTTTTTTATGCATAGCTCTAAGTCATTTTTATCCAATATGTCTCATCATCTCATGCCATATCATGGTCAGGCCGACTTTACAATGACTTGTTGAGTCGGTTTGAATCAACTTAGCTCGAGTCAAGTTGATTTGACTTCAAGAATAACAATGTTGTTTCATCTAGTAGAGTCGACACTCCCTAATAACTTGTATAGGGTTATAATCCTAACTCCATTCTTAAGGCCATCACACCTCTGACCATCTTGCACGAATCCTTTTGAAATAGAGTGTGCACCCCTACATCACTCATCTTGCTAACATATATCAGGTTTCTTTCCAAACTAGGAATGTGCAGCACACTTGGAAGGGTTGTACTCCTCCCATCCTACATCTTCAGTCCAACTCTTCCTCTCCCAACAATTTTGGTTGTCGAGTTGTCCCCCACAAACACATCTCCTTCTTCATATTGTTCATATTCATAGAACCATTCTCTATGTGGTGTCAAATGATAGGATTTTCATGAGTCGATCAACTAAATATCTTGTTCCGACTGTGTACTAGTCGACGCCAGGCACAGATCACCTCCCTTATCTGAAGTCATCTTTATCTCAGTCGATTGCTTCTCATCAGATCCTATACTGACTTCCATTGCCTTCAACTTGCACTCCCTTTTGTAATTCCCAACTTTACCACATTTTCAACATCTTCTCATTGATTGAACATGGGATTTAGATCTACCCTTTGACTTGTACTTTCTACCAGAAGATTTTCCTTTATCTCTGTCAACCAGTCAACCTCTAACCACTAATGCAACTTTGGTTGATCCTTCCATGTTCTTCCTTCTCATTTCTTCTGACAGTAGAGATGAAACCACGTCTTCTAGTGCTAATTTGGTTGTATTACTCCATATAGCCACAAATAAGATATCCCAGGAGTATGGAAAATAACATAATAGGATAACACATTTATCCTCCTCAGTGACTTTAATATCCACAGAAGATAACTGGCTTACAATGATATTAAACACATTTAAATTCTTAGTCACCAAATTGCCTTCACTCATCCTCAAAAAATATAATTTATTTATGAGAAAGGAATTATTTACCATGGATTTCGACTGGTACAGGGCTTCCCAACTTGTCCAACAGTTTCTGTCCAAGTCTTCACCTAACACATTCAACAGTTCTGAACCTGCAAGACAAAGTCAAATCGTACTCCTTTCCCTTCTCTCGAGTTTCTCCCATTCTTCTGTTGACATACCCATCGAAATGGTACCTAGATAGATTGCTTCCAATTGTTCTCGATCTACAAGGAGATCTTCAATTTTAAGCTTCTAAAGATAAAAAAAAATTGGCTATTGAATTTTTTGATCTCTATTGTCGAGCTGCTTGCCATTCTTTAAAAAAATATTTAAAGATTTATGGCTTATGACTCTTACTGAACCTAGGGTTTAGCTTAGATCCAAGGTTGTTAAGCCAAGCTATGATACCACATTTTATGAAACCAAGCTTTGATACCACATGTTAGGGAATGAGAAACACTTCCACACTAAACCTAGCAGAAGATAGGAAGAAATATTTAAACAAGAATGTAAATGGAAAAGAAAATACAAAGTGTACATAGATTTGACCTTGGAAACCCAAATGGGAAAACCAACATTCCTTGAGCGTTCTGATCTTTTGTTGTCTTATTCATTTAGAATAAAAGGTTACATTCCTAACCTTGGTCTACACCTAAGACACAGTCGACATCATACCTTCTTTCTTTACACAAGAACAACCCTATAGCCAATTCAACTTACATTTGCATGACCAACAACTTCTAAATTCTTGATTCGAAATTCTACGATTAACTTTTACAACATTACAACCTTCCTTCTTTATAGGCTTTACAGAAGGAAAAACCCTAAATAAAAGGTTCCCAAAGACAGTTACATATCCACACATATCATTGACTACAAATCTCGTGAATCTCGAGATTCTATTACAGTCGACTACCAAGTCGGATTATTGGTCGACTACTAGTTGGCCTTCATTTAGCATTCAGTCAGTTTCCACGCGCAAGTCCGTTGACCTCTTCGACTTGCTGTCAATGTCTTCAACTTTGACTTTACCTAGTCGAACCACCTCGACCTTCGATTTGTTTTTTATTCCTTCAAATTTAACTGTCAAGCGATCCACCTCAACTAGACTTTCACTGCAAAGAATATAAAAACCCAACACTCTAATTATATAATATAGGCCTGAAGCATTCTTGTGCATAATACATCACCATCCTTGAATATTTATGTAATGAGGAATATCATGCGATTCGGGAAATCATCAACACAATGATTTTTAGATCATAATTCTCTATCTACCTTATCGGGAGTGTATTCCCAACCTTCTCTATCTCGACTGAGAAATATAGATCAATGTATTCATTGATTTTTAAACCAATGGATACTTTTCCCTTCAATTTAACCATATCTCCTCGATGAGGCATCCCGATAAGGAAGTATATATCCTCCATCTCAATTCTTAGTGATTTCCCGCTAATCATAAAAGAATCTTCTTTATGTTCACAGTAATCAATTAGAGTTTCAAGAAATCTTTGTTGTGCCCTAATCGTGGTGCAATGAAATAATTTGTAAAGTTAGCATCAATGAAGGTCTTATTGAGCTTCTGGGTCATCCATGACCTCATTACCAACTTCTCCATGTTCTCTCTCTCTCTCCATTCTATCACCATCCTGCAAACATGAAACATTTTTTGAGTTAAATCCATGAATTTTGGGTTTTATGCAGATGTATGTCAATGTCATTTATGACAATAGCATATGTACGTGGCCCGTGTTGAATAAGATCGCGTACATCTTCGCACGATATTTAAAAAAAAATCTACACTAAAAAATCACCAAAATAAAACAACTCACAAATGAAATTAAAGAGGAGGAAGTAATCTCTTACTTGGTCCAAGCGATGTTGGATTCTGAGCTTTGTGCACTCTCTACTGATCCTTGGAAGGTTGAAGGGTAAGAAGGGCATCCAATGCTCTCCAAATGGTAAAAAGTAAAATGATATGGTAAAAATGTGTTTTTCACCTATTTTAACCCATTTTTTCCAATTTTTGTGTAGTTTTTTACCACCCTTTTACATTTTTACACCATTTAGACTAATGTATGTATTCTAGAGATGTTTTTCTTGTGTAGTTATCCTGGAGAGATACCTTTTTCCCCATATTTTTTTTTATATTTGGTGGTATTTTTCGACTTCTTCGGAAGGTATGGTGCTCTTTACTGACATATAGGGATTCATTCCACCTGAATTATGTATTTATCTATATCGATCACATATTTTCCTTAGGATCAACCCCATTCATTGAGACATTATACCTTCAAGCCCCTCTAAAGGTGTCCTTTATGGATGGTAAAACTTACCTCTTCATGGGTGCCCTTACCTCTTCATGGGTGCCCTAGTTAGCTCCTCACTAGCCATTTTGGCACCCATGCTGCAATTGCTCCGAAGGATAGGAAGCCCTATCTAGTCCCAGCATGACTTTGCATCGAAGCTTCATATTGTCTTCTCATCTATTGCTCACCAGTTACCCGCGAGGATTCCAAAATTTGTTGTTTTGAGTTGTAATTGCATTGCATATCGACCGCTTGCGCTTTTTGTGCCTAATGCCAACTTCATCTTGTAGTGATATAGCCAATTGTATATGCATTCTCAAAAATTTACCAGCCTTGCAATACTATCCTTTGCAACTTGACACCTATATCCCTGGAGGAAACTTTCCCCCGAGTGTCCATATCCTGCACATGCTTTCCTTGCATTGAGCATAGGTATGTTCCTTGGCCTTTGGAACTAGTTTGCTTTCCCACGACTGACGTAGACCCCCTACCTCAGCAGGGTTCTGCAACCTCCCAGTCTCTGGATCGTTCCAATTTATGAGCTGAAATGGCTCTTCGGGCTCCTGTTGGAACCCCTTGAACAAATCCACAGGTCCCTTTGTCCTCTAGCATGGGCCTTGATAAAACCTATGCACGTGCTCCACTTTCGGTGCTCTTTCCTGTTCTGAACCAACACCTTTCGGATTTCAGGGTTTCGGGACTCCTGCATGTGAGCTCTCCCAAACTCCTTGTCCCTCCAACTCCTGGTCGCCGAAATGCTGAAAACTACCCACGACCACAGTCCTCTTTTGGGATTTTGGAATTCACAATTTTGCGATTCCAGCTGTAGACGATTCTTGGTCCTTCGAACTCCTAGACCCCAAAATACTGAAATCTACCCGTGACCAGGTCTTCTTTTCGGGATTTCATAATTCACGATTTCGCAATTTCGCTCGGGACTCCTTGTCTCATGACTCCTTCGCTCTTGAACTCTTGGTTGCCGAAATGCCAAAAAGGGCTTAACGGCTCCAACTCGTGTTATTCTAGTGTCGTCTGCTTTTGGGATTTCGTGACTTCGCGAGTCAAGACTCCACGTCTCCCAACTCTTGGACTCTCGAACACTCGGGTACCGAAATGCTAAAATGACAGTCCATGACAAAGCACTGCCGACTTTCACGATTCAGGAAACCACGATGCGAGCGTTCCCCCCTGTCCTCTGTCTTTAGAATCCTTGGTTCCCGAAATGCCGAAATCTCTCCCTCTAAGAGATCAAAGGCCTAGTCCTCCTGGAACCGAAATCTTTCGGGCCTTTTCCCAAAACCTTGACCGCTTTCCATGTGTCCTCCTTGATGGATGGTCATGATGCTTCTACGAGGGTTAAACCTCATTCTCCTCTTTCTGGATCTGATGGCTATTGGTCCTTTATGTGATATTTGACGGTCACGATCTGATCTTCTATGCACCTCCTATGTGCACTCCTCCTGTGCATGTATTCATGATCCAGCGGCTCTCGGGCCACTGTGCTCCAGATCCAATGGCTGGCATGATTTTGCGAACTGATAATTCGCGATGCAGCAACTCCAAAATCCCTTTCCGCTCCAAACCCCGAACTTTGAAATGCCGAAATGCCAAATTCCTGAGCTCTATCGACTGTGAAACCTCAATGGGTTTCTCGACCTTCTTCTCACTCTGTTTCTACTTGGTGCGCTAAGGCACTATCCTTCCTAAGCTTCCTTGGCTTTTTGACTTAAATATTTCCTAAGTATCAAAGGTTTTGACCTTCAACTCTTCCTCTTGCGAGCCCGGTTCCTTTGGGTCTCATCTACGTTATAGAAACGATGTCCCTTCTAAGCTTCTCAAACTTGCTCAGTCTCTAAGGGTCTCAGCCCTTGTCCTTTCCTTCAAAGGGAAACTTGGTGCCCTCTTGGCAACCTCCTACTCAAGCACTCCTTACTGAGCCAACAGAGTATTCTACAACTCTGTGAGTGTCTTTCTTGTGACACTTCTCCTTCTTCTCAGAACTCGAAATAGAGTCCCTCCTGTGAAAACTTGCACAAGATTAATGCCCTCCTGGCAGAGCTCTACAGAACCTTCAGTAGTTATGTTTCTTCTCTATGCCTTCCTTTGCACAGTTCCTTCTCCAGAGTATTTAGTAACTCTAAGGCTTCCTTTGAGTCTGTGAATCCTTCTGGTGTGCACTCCTTGCACGTTCTTTCTAACTCCGTAGAGCTCATATGCACACTCCTTGCGCTGGCTTCAGAACTTCCAATGTTCTGTTGTGCACTCCTTGCAAAGCCGAAAGAACCCATATAGAAACCGACAAACTCACAGAAATATAGTAAAATATATCTATAACCTGTATCTACAGCATACAGGTGACATTCAAATGCATAAAAATACACCTACAACATTCATTCATGAAACATAAATACATGAACAACCATATGCAGGAAAAATTGATTTTCTATTAATCTGTATGTCTATACAAATGTGTTTACAAAGGCTAGATTGTAACAAGTCTCATCTCTCTCTTGATACCTCTCTGCTCTGGTCTCTCCATCTAACTCTCTACTCTAATTTCTTCTTCCTCTCTCTTACAAAATGAGGGCTCTCTCGAGCTTATCCTCTACCTCACCGTTTCTGAGCTATCACTATCACAGAGCGGATCCTATAGCTACATTACATAAATGGATGTCCAGTCCTGACTGATCTGGACTTAGCTACAGGTAACCATTAAAGGCAACCTCAACCACTACTTATACAAAGGCATGATCTGGCATTAAAATCCTTACAACATTTATTGAAATTTCGGATTTCAAAATTGAGAGGGTTGCGCCTCTCCCTTTCTCCATTAATGTGTGTTGGATGTGCTGGCTAGCTGGCATGTTGCTAACGTGGAGTGATGCTCATTTCCTCCATTGTGTCATAGCATTCTTTTATTCCTTTTCCGGCCTTATGATATGAAAAAAACAACAAAAAAAAACAAGGATGGGACTGAGTCTAATCTTTTATATATGGCAACTACTTATGTCACCCTTGAACATAACACAATATTATGTGTCTTTACCTCATTATTGGGTTTAGTACGACTTTAGGAGGCCTTTTTCTCATTTTTGAGCATAATATCCTCTAACTGGTTATTCTTCCAGTCATATGGAGTGTTTGTCAATGCCTATTGTGTCACACACGTATCCCAGTTTATAATCAATGCTGCATAAGTCATATTTTGTGTCGTGTTTCTGTTCAAGGGAATTCATTCTGTTTCGGCCATTCTACGTGACTATTCAAGTTGGCCTTCCCATGTCAGTCAAGTATTTCTTAGTTTCACAAGTATCTTTGTGTCCCACTTGTGCTAGTATCGAAGGTCCGCATTGATTTCTTGTTGGAGGGTTTTCTCTTATCGACTATGACACATTTCTCTAAGAGTATGACCTAGAGTTTCACCCTGGCATATTTGCATAATTAATAGGTGACCTTGTGCTTAGAAGATGACAAACCATCATTAGTTGTTGACTAAGCACACCAGTACATATGGACTCAAAATGTGATGAAATATTTCCATGTTTCTATAATTCATGGAAAAATACATTAAAATTTTGTCTTTCTTTTAATTTTTTGGTTTGGCCTTGACGTTCGTCGATACAGCGATAGATTCATAAAACCGTCTATATATCCACGAATTTTTGTCGCTATATCGACACATGCGAACCACACATGCAGTGCATCAGGTATTGACTTTTTTTGGGGTCAACTCATTTGTTTTCGTCGCTATATTGATGAGAATTGATCTATAAATACATATCCTTAAGACAAATTTCAATAAATTTGCTATAGTTGCGACAATTTTACTGGTGATTGTTTGAGCCCTGATTTTTTTTGTCACATACTAGTTTAACACATCCAATTCTCAATCTACATAGCTCAGATTTTAGACTTGCAAGGTTAGTATTTTTAACTTTTCCGTTTCTTTTAATATAAAGTTATGTTAAGAAATTTTAATTTCAAAATTTTTTAACATGAATGTTTTAACCAAATTTATTTTTTTTCGAAATTTAGAATTGCTACATATATTTCATGTGATTGAATGTCGAAGTATATGAATTTTAAATTAATTTTTTTTAATAATTTTTTCAAAATTTAGCATTGCAACATATATTTCATGTGATTGGACCTCGAAGTGTATGGAGTTTTATTTTTAATTTTATTTTAATGTTTTAGCGAATTTTATTCTTTTAATATTTAATTGGTTCTTATAGGAAATTACCGTGTCAAATTAATATATACTATGAATGAAA
>CBVK0103656569.1:0-20474 GCA_900067695.1 Picea abies | reverse complement strand
GCTCTTCCGATCTCACCTGGATACAACCAAGTTTTGATGTCTCCGCCAGACCAATTAAAAACTACCTTCCGTACCCCATGGGGCACTTATGCTTATCGCAAAATGCCAAAACTACCTTCCGTACCCCATGGGGCACTTATGCTTATCGCAAAATGCCCTTTGGATTGATTAATGTTGGTGCTACCTTTCAGAGAGAAATGGGCATTTCTTTTAGAGGCTTAATCAATCACTCCATAGTAGTCTACTTAGATGATGTGACCATTTATTCTAAAAACAAAGACGATCATCTAGCTCACTTACGAGCCGTTCTGCTACGATGTCGTAAATACGACATCTCCTTGAACCCCAAGAAGTCCATCTTTGCAGTAGAACATGGTAAATTACTAGGATTCATTGTGTCTAGTGATGGAATGATTATTGACCCCAAGAGGACTCAAGTCATCTCTAAACTTCCCCCACGTACCTCCAAAAAATCCATGCAGTCTTTCCTAGGCCAGATTAATTTCGTGAGAATATTTGTCCCTAGATTTTCCAAAATGGTTAGGCCTCTTCAGAATCTGATTAAGAAAGACACCCAATATCACTGGGGACCTACAGAAAACCAAGCTTTCAATGCTATAAAGAAGGCCATAATAGATGCTCCGTCTCTCATGAGTCCTGATTTCTCTCAAGACTTTACACTCTATACTTTTGCCTCTGATCATTCCTATGTCACATTCCTAACTCAGAAGAATTTCAACAACAACGAAGTACCCATCGCCTTTATGAGCTCTGTTTTCAAAGGTACTAAACTTAATTACCCAGTGATCGATCGGAAAGCCTACGTTGTTTTCAAGGAAGTTAAGCATTTCTGGTCATATCTTTTGAAGTCAAGGACGAAGGTCATTGTCCCCTACCCTGCCGTAAGGAACTTGTTAGTGCATAAGGAGTTAGGAGAAAAAAGAGCCAACTGGGTCACCTCATTGTAGGAGTATGACTTAGAAATCACCCTAGCACAGATCGTGAGAGGCCAAGGATTGTGTAAGTTGGTTGTTGATTCAGAAATAGGACAAAGAGAAGATAGCGATACGTCAGACCTAGAACAACGTGATCAAAGTTTGATTTGTTGCGCACAAAACCTCGTAAGTCCTTGGTATGACGATATTAGATACTGTCTTGAACATGGATCAGCACCCCGTCACCTTGACCCCACCAAAAGAAGAGCATTGAGACTAAAGTCCGCCTCCTTTCATCTAGTTAATGGTATACTATTTCGTCAGAATTTTGACGGCATACTGATGCGTTGTCTTGAAAAGGACGAAGCAGAAAAAGTCTTGCTTGAGTTGCATGCAGGAAAAGCTGGTGGTCACTTTGGTGGTGACACCACTGCTCACAAGGTTTTAAGAACCAATTGCTACTGGCCGACGCTTTTTAGGGATGCCCATGCCTTGTGCCGTAAATGTCACATTTGTCAGAAAGCATCAGGGTGATTGCAAAAACCAGCCTTCCCTTTGCAACCTGTTTCAGTTGATTCTCCTTTCCAGCAATGGGACCTTGATATCATAGGTCCTATTAACCCTCCATCCTCACAACAACACAAGTATATTGTGACAGCCACTGATTATTTTACTTGATGGTCCGAAGCCGCCACGCTAAAAACTGTTAACACAAGTTAGGTGATCTCTTTTCTAAACTCGAATATCATCACTCGTTTTGGTATCCCTGATTGTTTAGTCTTTGATAATGCTTCATACTTTTCTTCTCTAGAGATGAGTGAGTTTTCTTTGGAGAAAGGAATAAAACTGAAATATTCTGCTAGTTACTACCCCCAGGGCAATGGCTTAGCAGAATCGACAAACAAGAACTTGATCAAAATTATCAAGAGAACCGTGGCTGAAAATCACAAGAACTGGCACAATGCACTACTAAATGCACTGTGGGTTGATAGGGTAACACCCAAAACCACTATAGGTAATTCCCCCTTTTTTCTCGTTTATGGTAGAGAAGCCATTCTGCCACCTCACATTCTTCTTCCTTCGCTTCAATTGTCACAAAAAGTCCAAGAAGAAGATTGCCCCCCTTTAGAAAGCCATATTAACGCTTTGATGAAGTTAGAAGAAGTAAGAACCCAAGCTAAGCGTAAACTAGATCAACATCAACAACTGATTAAAAGCTGGTTTGATTCTAATTCTGCTTCTGATAGGAATTTTGAAGTAGGCGATCTCATCCTGAAGTGGGACAAATCACACGAAGGAAAGGGTGAGCACACCAAGTTTCAAAACTTATGGCTTGGGCCATTTTTGATTGTTGAAAAGTTGGGTCCTAGTTCCTTTCAATTGCTGAATCTTGAAGGGCAGCTTGACACCTATCCGGTGAATGGCCAAGCCCTAAAAAGATACTTCGCTTGATTACTACCCTTGTATATTATGTAAATATTTCCTTTTGTTTTTATTTTTCCTTTGTTTTAGTTTTTGGTTTTGATTTGATTGATCAGTTTTTTTTGTTTGAAACATATGCATACCTGTGCACTGAGCCATTCAAACAAATACCATGGGAAAATTTCTTCTCTTAAATAACTTCTGAAAGATTGTACGAACATCAGTGATATATTTCTAAAACTGATATTTATGTTGGAAAATTTTGTTGTTTGAAAGAAGTTTACTAATTTCAATCTCTGAGCAAAGTTTGTCATGATCATCTATTATCTTTTTACGAAACCCTGTCGAGGCTATGGACGCCTGCTGGCAGCAGTGGCCATGCCAACAATATTGAAGATTTTATCATTAATATCGTGACTTACTGATCTTAAGACTGTTATTAGTTTTCATCTTTTAAAACATCGCTGGAAAAGATAGTAAATGATTATGTTTGTATGATTTTCTGATTGTTGTTTTTGAGTTGAAATTTTCTTTACTGTCCTAATCTAAATTTATTTCTTTCGATAGAGATAACTACTTCTCCTAGTGTGTCGCCATTGTTGGCAGCCAATTCAATTTTTTTTCATTGCCCTATAAGCTGCCTACACCTATGACTTCTGAACTTCAAATTACCATCGCATTTTATAAATAGACAATCCCTTGCGGCATTTGCAAATTGGTCTCCATTTAGTTTTCACGTCTGTAAGCATGAAAACTCCTCCATCGTTATTTGAACTGTCATGATCTTTGCATTGTTATTTTGAGTGGCACTTACCTTTGGTTTATCATTTAGTGGCTATAAGGATTTTTGAACTATGCCTATTTGCGTATCCTTACTTTGATTGCACAACTAGATTCTATTAAACTGGTAAGGCATTGAGCATCAAAATTTAGGCTTTTGACACTTGCCTAGTCATTGAAATTACATGGGGGTCATGGTTAATGTGGTTTTTATATAATGTGATCCTTATTGTTTTAAGCTCTTGGCCTGTCAAATTTTATGAAATCAATTGTCACAATGTTTATAAACGTTTGATTACACACTTATACAATGGCACATATTTAACTTTTGGGTTTGATTTCACATTGAACATTCATGGTTTGAAATAATACAATGGCACATTGGTATATCATCCACCGTTTGATTCTTGGGTTGGCCGAATAATATGGTTTGAATTATGTTAAGATTGATTGAACAGAGGATGTACTTTGCCATTACTATTATGCATGGCGGTGAACAATCCCACCACCCTTGCACGTGCACATTAATGCTTCCCCTTTGATCGTTCGTAGCTATTAGCCCAAATGACTTTGCTCCTGTGTGTTGTTGTTTTCAACCCAAACCCTTACCATGTGCTCGCACCATGGCTCCAGTCGTAAGGACTGAACCCAATGGTAGCTAGGCTCTGTTGATGTTCGACAGTGCTCACAGTGACCTTGAGGAATTTGGATGGCTCCCGTTCATACAAAATTTTGATGGTTTTAACCCTTGCGTGGCTCGGCAATTCGCATTAACCTTTGATGGTTGTCGAGCCAAGGTTGGGGATGTCCAGTTGGAAATTGACGAACAATTTCTTAGTTTAGCTATGGGTCTACCTGCCACTGGACAACGATGGTCCAAGAATTTCAAAGTGGAAGAAGTCCCATGGACACTGCTCTTTCAGTCGCGTAAGGTTAGCTCCTGTGACAAAGGTTTGCCCGCGAATATGCTCAAGAAACGTTGGCACGATTTGCTGATGATAACCAAACATTTTATCACCTGCGAGGGTCGGTATGGGTTTGTTTTCTTACACCACCTTCGTTTGCTTATGGTTTTCATGGGCTATGAGCTTAATATGCCTTATTACTTGCATAGAAGCCTATTTAAAATGTCTAAGAGATACAAAAGGAACCAGGCTAATAGCAACCTTTTTCACTATGGGTTGATTAAAATGATTGTTGTCTATCATTTGGGGTTACACCGAGACTGTTGGAACGATTTTCTTAATTGCAATAATTTTGAGGATTCAAACCCACCACAGGTTGACAAACCTGTGGTGAGCGAGGGAAATTCTGTACCCCCGGTACCCTACAGTATTATGTTACCTAAACCCTTACGCGACTCACCTATCGACCTACCCCACTCTGTGACCAAGGATGTCGAAACTGTTAAACCCATGGCTAAAAGGCCTAAAGCCAAACCTAAAGCAAACGCCAAAGGCAAAAAGAATGCATGTCTAATTTCTCGAATGGCGAGAAACAAGCCAAAACCTCCTGTCAACCCTGACCCTATCATGGTGAGTGAAGACTCTGACTCGGAAGTGGAGTGTTACTTGGCTAGTGAGTACCCCTATTCGGAAGGTCTGTGTGCCAAAACCTCATACGAATTTGTCAAAAACCTACCACCTTGCTTGCAAAATGACCCTAATTACCTAGGCATTAAGCTGCCTTGTGAAAACCCCGGTGATTCGTCAAAACCCGCTCCTGCTCTACCTCAACCAGCTGTGCCATCCTGTGATCAATGTAGCTCGTGGTTGGAGAGGTATTATCTTGATGTGCCAATGCTATAATCCAAAATTCATTCTTTGGAGGACCAAGTTGCACGGCTTACCAGTCAAAAGGCTAAATTGCAAGCCACTGATAAGAAACAGAGAACGACAGGCTCTATTTTGTTTAAGAATGTGGAGTTACCTACAACGGTCGTGAATTCAAAATTGGCATAGCTCGAGCAACCTCACTGGTATGTCTATCACCTGTTTATATGACAAACTCATAGCTCTGTTTACAGCGTGGATTTGCTTTGTCACATAAGAATGCATTATGTACATAGTTTTGTTTTGGTAAATCGAATTTCGTTTTCCCAGTTTAGCTTTGATTAGATTTCCTTCGATTTGATTGGTCGTGGTATGGATTAGATTGGTCTGATTTAACTCAAATTGGTTTCTCTGCTGTCGATTGAAACGCAAGTTGTTTCTCATATTCGATTCTGAACACAATCATATTTCGTTTTGATTTTGTTATGATGTATATGATATGTTTGGTGATAATTGTGATATGGTTAAATGTTACGGTTTAATGTACATATGATTTTTGACCAAGCTCGAATACAGTTTGGATTATGTTTTATATGCACCCAAATCATGAATAGATACGAATCATAACAGTTATATCCAACCAGTTGATTCACGTTGGTTTACTCCACCATGTTATCAGTTCGATTCATATTGCAATGAATATACTGTTTAAATTTGATTTGGGGAACGAAAGTGATTATACCCAGGATCACGATTTATTTCTATAATTAACTCAGCCATGATTTGTTTCGATTGTTGTCCGGTTTATGATTATCACTTCTTTTGATAGTTGTGATCACTATTTGATCCTGTCTGTTGACTGTGTAATGCTCAGCGATCGAAATCTATGGCGAAGTTTGGTTGATGCTGTTATGAATGTTTTATTTGACCATAATCGTAATAGTCTTTCAATCTTTGTATTTGATTAAAACAACATGAATCTTATGCTACATTATTATATCCATAGTAATTGGATTATGATTGTGTTGGATTAGATCGTATCTCATACGATATGATTCACTATTAATTTCATTTGATATGAAACAGTCTGGTTACGGTTTGACCCTATTTTATGGTAAAAGAAAATCAGAGCATTCTTATCCCTGTTTCGATTGAATCACTTTTGATTCTATTTAATTTAAATGATAAAATCATTTGAACCATTAGTGATTCGTTTTAATGTTTATTAAAAGAAAATTGGATTGGATTATTTTAAAGAGATTTCATTTGATTTCTATCTGGTCCTGTATGATATTTTAGACTAGCTATAGAATCAGATGATTCTGTACTAAGTCTGCAAGAGTAGATTTTTATTGTTTTGTTACTGAAATATCTTTGTAACTTGATATTTTTGGTCTATTGCAGATGAATTTGAAATTGCAATGGATTTGATTAGCAGTTAGGGGATATTTGAAATATTTCACTTGCATTTTAGTTTCCTAGTTTAGTTGATTTTGGGAATATCTTCCCAGATTATGTAAAACAGTTTGATATTATCCACAGGGAGGTTTTACCTTGTGGAGAGACTTATAAATACTTATCATTTTTGTAATAATGATCATCCTCATTCGTGAGAGAACAAGGATATGGAGTTTTAATACAGACTGAAGCAGAATTTGGTGTTTTGTCACAGCTTTAGCTTCTCATTATATCAATATTTTGTTTCATGTTGTGTATATCAATTTGTATCTGGTTAATNNNNTCAATTTGTATCTGGTTAATGACTACTTTAGCTATCTTAATCATGTGCAAATGATATAATTTTAATCACTGTAATCCATATCTGATTTCTTCCAAGTGTATAAAAGACATAATAATTGTCTAATTCAGTTTGTGAATGACAGGTTTATCTTCTTCATAAGTTGAATTATCAAATATAAGTTTTTGCATAACAGGTTTCCCTTATTGCAGAGATTTATAATCATATAGTTGTTATGATTTTTTATGTCTTGTTTGTCCTGTAAACCACTCAAAGAGCAGCGCAGCCTATCGTTTACGAAAATCTTCTGGATCAACCGGTGCGAGTTTCCTTCCTCCGACCAGCTTCGAAGTCATCATATGCAGGACAAATTAGGAGCGCTTCCAGGTCAGTTAGTCTCTTGTTTGCTGTTTTTTATTACTAGTTTAGTTCAGTTAGAGATAGTATATTAATCGTTTAATTTCAGTAGTTTTATTTCTTATTCATAAAACCAAAAAATCAAAAAAGATCTTTGGCTGTGTTAGGACAGAAAGCATTTGAGTTTTACAGGTTTTTAAATCTGCCAGTTTTGTATATTGTATAATTGTGAATAAGTTGTATTATAACTAGTAGTTAGACAGTTAATTAGCAGAGTTAGTGTAATAAGTAATTAGTAGAATAGTTAGTGTAATTTGTATTTAGTTTTAGTTTATATAGTAGTTTGTTTTGATTAGATTAGTGTATTAGTTTATTAGTTAGTTCAGTTTCTTTTATATTAGTTTTATTAATTTATTAATTAGTTTTAGTTTGTTTTATTTTGTTTTAGTTAGATTAGTTAGTTTAGATTAGTTTTCTCTTTGGTTCCCCTAGGACCTTAGAGCGGTCAACGGAGCCGTTAAACCTGTTAGGGTGGTTCATTCCAAACGGTTTGGGTTATTTAGACAACCCCGGACCGGTTCCACTCTCTCAATTGACGGACGGACAATTTCGCCCGTCAACAGGACTGTACAGTTATCAATTTTTTTGCTTGTTTGGAAAAATGAAAAGATCACAATATCTTGGTTGTACGATCTTCGTTTGATCCCATTCAAGTTTCATTAGGTTTGTAATGTCGAGTCCTACTCACACGTCCATTTTGAAGAGATTCTAAGCACTTTGAGTTTTAGGCCTTTCTGAGCCCGATCTGGCTCCTGGATCTAATTCTGGATCACACCTCCCCACTAAAGACCTTTTGGTCCTCCAAAAGGTTACAAAATGGACTTTATTGATTACATACTCATAAGGATAAAAATAAAACACCATGTTGTTCAAAATGATGTTATAATAGGTCATCATTTCAACATGTGTGATTACATTAATGGAAGCAAAATATAATGAAGACATGACATCCACTTCTGGAAAAACCAAGTGTTTGTTTTCTTTCCTTCATCGTGTTCCTCTTGCTTCACTAGTAATCCTTCTTCCTTCATGAGTACATGCACAGTCCTTTTGTCCTTATTTGTACGAAGCTCTATATTAAGCTTCCAACATTTATCCTTTTGATGTCTACCCCAGTTGCAATAAGTGCAGTGAGTTTTTGGCATCCAGACTTGTTTTCCCTTCTCTTTCTTCCATTGTGGTGTTGAGTATTTATGTCATGTATCCTTCCTGGTCGACATAAACTTCCTATAAAAAGATTGTCTCTTCCAACACTTGGCAACACAATGCTTGGGTGAATGACAAAAATTACATGGATACATATTCCACAAGTTTCAAATTACATGATTATGATTTTTATAATCAAAAAGACAATTGAAAAAACCATGATCATTATACCTTCCATGATGATATTCACTTTTCTTTGGAGATGAATTGCATTCAATATCACCATCAAGGAGTGATACACCATCACCTTTTGTGAATCGATCCTGCAATGATTTAGGCTGGTCATTTGAAGCATCACTTGCTTCCTATGTTTTGGAGACCATATTGGAGAATGCTCCAATCTCCTCTTCGCCATATCCCAATCCTAAATAATGAGGTATTTCCACAACCTATATGGGATTAACGATACCTTGGCCCTCAATTCCAAGGCCCTTTCCTTCATAACCCATCTTGGTTAGCAATCTCAAACCTATACCTCTTGTATGATTTTCAAATGCACCAAAAGAACCATTTTGATGGGAACAATGTGAAAATGATGAATGACCTCCACTTCATACCTCATAGATGTTTTCTGAATTTGGTGTAGAAGGAAATTCCTTCAATTCTTCTTCTCTTTTGTTGTTCTTTGAAGCTTTCCCTTGAACATATCTCTTTCGTTCCAAGTAGTCTTCATACAAAACTTTCACCATATCGGACATGGAAAAGAGAGTTTTTTTCATATCGTTCTCATCTTGAGAAATTCCCTATTTAGATGCCATTTTCTCAACTGAGATGTATTTTTTCCTAGTAAACATGCAAACTCAAATTCCAACCGTCAACTAGATCTGATACCATTTGATCTAAAAAGATATTTTATACGACAATGGTTGAGTTATTTTGCATGAGTTATTTTACCATTTAGGAAACTAATGAAAGAGGAATAATGAAAGAGGAAACATGACATCCATAAAGCAATATACAGATCTGAACATAAGCATGAAGAACAAAAAACCATAAACACCAATGTGATAACGGAGTTTGGTAATCTCGCCTACATCTTCGGATCTTTGTCTTAGTGGCTGAGGCTTTCTTATTTTTTTTTGAAGATTTAAATGTACATCATGATAGTGCCAATGGATTACAATAATTAGTTGTTCATGTTCTAACAGATCTCAATAACCCAAAAAAATGGATGACACCAAAAACAGATGAACGAAGCTCCCATAAATGGTCTGCAATGGTGCGCACCTCAATAGCTTCCTTGCATAAAAATGACTTTGCCTCTACATTTGTTCAACATTTATCTACTCTTAATTTTTCTTCATGGCTTCAACAACCTCTAGTTTATATAGGCCTAAAGATGGTAACCATCTCCCAACTTCCCCCCAAGATCTAACCTCAAAAAGGTCCCAAGACCCCTCAATAATGGACTAAATCTCTCAATATCAGGCTAAAATCCATTTAAAAATCATATATTAAAGTAGAAAACCCACTATATGCCAAAACAGAGCGCAACCCTTTATCTCTGCATCCCTGGTCACATTCGGTGCCTCCATGTGGCCAAGCGCTAAGGCTTGTGCACTGGCCCCCTCCTGGAATCCGGCTCCTTGTCACATGTAAGGCCATGTGGCATCTGGATACATCCTCCACATGATAATTTGGTTAAGCTCCCTAGTTGTAGGTGATTGGTTATGCCCCTTCGTCGACGGGCTAGCCCGACCGACCAAGGCTAACCCCTTATCTCTATGCCAAACTGTTATACACCGGGTCACATGTAATACTGTCAAAATTGGGGGCTAGGCTCCACCACATCCGTGCCAAACAACATACATAGTAGGTCCCATGGTATGGTTTTATGGGTGTGTCGGGGGCTGGGGCCTAGCCCCAACCCTAATCTTCGTCAAAACCATTTACATTGCAACATAAATATTAATGGTGCCACTATTGGTTAAGTACTACCATGTAGGTGGGTTGGTAACCCAACCTACGCGAGGGCTTGGCCGCCTGGGGAGGTCATGGGTTCAATCCCCATGAACCCTCAACAATTTTTTAACCAAAGCTGCCAATAAAAGGGTGCCACATGGCATCCCATGCCTAGGCCAAGTGGCATTGTACCATATGCCAACAATACTACCACATGTTAGTGCTCAATTAGTCCAATTGTCTGCTCAGGTGTCAAACCAGTCACCTGCCATTGTACCTGCCATGTATGCCATGTGTCGCATGGTTGTACGACCCTACCACATCAATCGTACAAATGTTCCATGTGTCACCCTTGTAGTGGTGAGACGTGTCACACTCTGATTGATCCACCTATAATTGTCCATGTTAGCATCCATTGTACCTTGCCACATCATCTGTATGGTCGTACAACTTGTACAATCAACTGCCATCTGGCACTATGCGTCCTGTACAGACTGTACATTCATCATTTTTTTTACCTGTTTGGAAAAATGAACAAATTGCGATATCTTGGTCCTACGACATCCTTTTGAGCCCATTCAGGTTGCTTTGGGTTTGTAACATCGAGGCCTACACACACGTCTATTTTGAAGAGATTATGATGGCTTTGATTTTTAGGCCTTTCTGAGCCCCATCTGGCTCCTAGATCCAATTTGGAGTCCGTTGTTCTCCTAGATTTTAGTTTGGAGTTGAGCTATATAAACAAGCTCCTTCTTCAAATGAGGTGAAGTAGATTATGATTCCTCACTTCTGCTTATAATTACATTTCTTCTTATTAATAAAATTATGTGTCTGAGGAAACTTTGTCAACAATTAGACCTTGTTGGATTAACTAATTAAATAAACAATAAATTATTAACAGAAAAGTCCAACAAGATTCAAATGCTAAGTCTAAGAATTGGCCTAAGTTTAAGTTTATTTGGGAACTATCTAAAATATTAAAATTGGGATAAATCTAATACTAGGAAAAGGGTGGTAAAAATCTAAATATTGGAAGAGATGCACATGTGTGCATGAATTTAATAAAAAATATTTTTTAAATAGAAATAAATAATAACTTGAGAGTTTGGGTGTATATAGAATATAATATAGAGTCAAACTACATTATTCTAACTAGAAGAAGATTCCTAATCCAAATCCAAATAAGATCTAGTTAGGAGACACTTATTAAATGAGAATATGGGGAACAAAGGGACACCTAGGAGTGAAAATAGGAACACATTGAGGATTGTGAGGGAATTTGACCTTTTTAAATAAAATAAAATTGGTAAATACTGGTGTAACTTGGGGATAATATGATAAGTGTGTGAGTGAATAATCCAAATTAAACTTAACTAAAAAGTTGATTATCCATGCATGAGGACATGTGTCAGGGAAGAAATTGCTATAAAAACAAATAAGGTAGAAGGGAAAAGTCTCTGATTTTCTGAGCATTGTTATGCTGCCAATTTTTTATTGGACTATGTTTTACTTGTGAGAGGTATGATACCAAGCTTGTAAAAAGAGTGGAAACTCTTCTTTGCGAGGACAAGTCTTGGAGCTATTATTGTTGGTTTCTTGTGTGTGTCCCCTTTGCAGCTCGAGGGGCTAAGGGGGAAGAAGAGTACCCCTATGATTGGTTGGGAGGTACCATTGAAGTCTCTATGATTAGAAAGTGAAGGAAAGGAAGGAGCATAAGGAGCATAAGACTTTGAAGGGCATATTCATTACGCAACATTAATTGGTCTAGGTATTTTTAATATTCTAAATTTTATTCGTAGCATTAGTGTAGTAGTATGTTAGATTGACAAGGCCACTGTAGAATTTATGGAAGGCATGAATCCCAATTTTTAGAATTATTGTCAATGAATATTGGTTTAGAGTTTATTATTTTTAAATTACAATTGCAACCAATTGGATAATAATTACAGTGTTTATATTTTAATTTTTCAATGTAATTATGGACATTTTCCGCTCTCTAATTTGAGGTGGCTTGGTATCTGTTCTAGATTTGTATTTTATCTATAATTAAAGTTTGAATGATTAGATTTTTTAGTTGAGATTATTTAGGAATTTAACAATGCATTGTTCGTTGGTAAACCAAGGAGTTAACTCCGAAATTTATCAAGAGTTTTATTGTTGAATTTCATTTTAAGTCCAAATCAATTTATTTGATGGGATCTTTGTCGAATTGTATTCTAGATCTCAACTCCATTTAATAAATTCTTGTTAAGCTTGTGACCTTTCAATTCTATTGTATGGTGAATCCCCATTCAAATTTGTTAATTCTGAACTGACCTCATTTTTTCTCTATCAAAATTGTTGATAAATCCGAAGTAATTGTAGAGTGGATGTTTGTGTTTATTTTGTAGTTTAAATCCAAAAAATATTTGGGATTGTGGTATGTAATTTCATTTTCTTTGGGATTTTTTACTTACTTATAATCTTCAGAATTATCCCCTTCAACCTCAACAAAGTTATGCATGTGACCATGGGCTAGAACCTAGCGCTGGCCAAAAGGGTGCTATTTGGAGCTCTAGGACTCCAATGCTCCAGAGTTTTTTCAACTTCAACACTCATGTTCACCCAGAGTGTTAACCAATCGAACTAGGTCTTAAGTGGAGTTGACCGACATATGTAGGTTAACCCTACCCTTCCACATTCCTTCATTAACTTTTAAGAAATTAATCGAACAGTTGACAAAGATTCTCCTCACCCAAGAATCTATGGTGGAGATCCACTCCAGAATTCCAGGCTTCAGGGTTTTTCCCCTCTTTCACAACCTTAAATGGTTTCACCTGGATCACCGAACCATAAAAGGGCTCGGATATATGACGACTTACTCTCCTCTATAGATCAATGGTTGTCGTCCACTCCAAAATTCGAGACTCTAGGAGTCCCTCACCTTTTTGCAACAACGACTTTGTTTTTTCGAAGCACTAGATCCCACATAACTTAGAGATCAATGGTTCCCACACCTTTCTCTGATATACGGCTAGAAGAAACTTCGGGGCTCTAGGATTTGGAATTTTTTGCGACTACAACTCATGTTACCTCCGAACTAGCGAAGGTCGAACCCACAGATCTGACGGTCCTTGATTAATTGTCGACAATGGTTAGGATTAAGTACGGGCTCCGGGGGTTCGAGTCTTTTCACACCTAAACAACTTACAACCACCACCTCCCAAATGGTTGAATTCTGAATACTCAAAATCTGTAGACATGTGTACCCAACGTTTGATGGTAAGGATTTACTCCAGACTCAGGGACTACAGGAGCACCTTAACTTTGTCAACTACTACTCTTTTTCACTGAAGTGCCGAACTACTGAACCTTCGAAAAGTGAAGGCTCGTACATCTAATGGCCCTTGATCGATCATTAGATATATGTTTTTCCTTCACCATAGGACTTCAGAGCTTCAAGGTTTCTTAACTCTTTTCAGTCACGAACCAAACTTGTCGAATCATCGAACTCTTGTGAATCCAACGACTAGTATTCACTCACCAATCTACAGTGTAGTTTCACTTCGCGACTTCAAGCTTCAGAGCTCACTTAATATGAATAAATCAGATCTTCCAAAGTGATGAATCCTAAAGGTGTCAAGGTTTAACAAGTTTGTTACTCCTTTCTGAATGGATGGTTGTGGGGATTTCGTCTCCTCACGATCGGCTCATGTTCACTAATTCATTCAAAGGGATTTCAAACTCCTGATTTCCTCACTTGAACCCTTCTCGTGCTTTTTCTCTTGAGTTCTGGATTCTAATTATTGTGTGTGCGCTTTGAACCTCCCCTGTGTAAGTGTACACTGTCTCTCCTAAGCTTCGTTCTTCTGAAATTTAAGGCATTCGTCCGCCTTGAGTGGTCTTTGTGTGCACCGAGCGTTGTTTCTTCTGAACTTAGGGCCTTCAAGGGGCCTATATATGCACTTCTGGACTTGGCTCTGGATGTGTTTGCACTATGACACCTAGAAGAGAAGCTTGAGGTTTGTTACAAAACTTTAACTCATTCTTAGAACAAAATTTCACACGATTGCAGTTTTTCCTCCTCACAGTAATTGTTAGTTCATAGAGTTCAACATAAGCTTACAGTATCTTCCTTGTGTTTGATAAATTTTCTCTTCTCTTATTTTCCTCTTTTAAATTGTTATGTAGATCATATATCTATCTACTTGGTTTTACCCTGTAGGGTTGTCACACTTATTCTAGGTAACCATAAGTAAAGTTAAAAATGTCATAAATGATAGATTTCCTATTAAAGGGTGTCTTATTTTTACTGTAAGTTTCTGTCATGATACTATTGAAAATTATTCCTATCCTTTAAATTAGTAAGATGATGAATTATTGTAATAGTATACATTGTGTTATGATGTGGTGAGCACGTTACCAGATTTTTCAGTGTTTTGAAGAAATTGTAGTAAAGAATGTTGAGAATTATAGTTGAACTTCATAATAGATTAAAGTTATGGGAAATAGATACTTCCTTGTTCCTCAGAACAGTCACTAGTCTTGAGACCTTAAATGGCCAAAATCAATCGGATGAATCCTATACTTGAGTGTTGATTATGTGTCTTGGAGGTCCTAACCTTGCAGGATAGATTGGTTGGGTAGACATTGTATGTGGTGTTATGTGATATGGTAGATCCTAAATACATTGAAGTTGTATCTAAATCTAGTTGTGCAATGAGATGAATGAAATATAATGTGTATTGATGAAGTATGTTAATATCGTGTTTCACTTGTTCTAATGATGTTTTATTAATGTTCAAAAAAATATCTCTCTTATTGTTTCTAAATTACTTATATGAAGTAACAGAGGGGTTGTTACACCGAGTCTGCAGACTTCTCTCACGACATCATGCAACCGCTCGAGCAAAATCTCCCCACACTTTTCAACTCTGAGCACAACGAGAGTGCTAATAGGTGGAATGAGGGACGTTGTTCCACCTCTCCCAGTAACACTATTATGGCTCTATACAACCCTGTTACTCCTTTGTGAGTCGGATCGACAAGCATGATCCATGTGCTTTCATCCACTAACACATTTCCTTATCATTAATAACATAAAGAAATTCGATTACATAAACTAATTCATTAATTAAGAACTACTCCCTGACTCAGTCTGGAGTCTCAGAGTCATGTTGACGATGCCCGTGTCAAAGCATCATTAAGTTTCTTGTCACTCAAGAAAAATGTTAGCAACATCTTCAATTAATCATAATCGATCTCATGTACATTTATTCATCAATCTCATGCACTTAATATAACTAATTCCATATTTTAACTTAAGTAATCAAATGAAATAGAGTCTGAATGTCATCGTAGCATTTATTAACCAGGAACTTTGCAAGAAACACCCTCAAAGAATAAGTGTTTGTTTGCACAAGTAATCAGATAAAATGGGGCACTACATTCATCACATTGCAACATCAATTTTTTTTCATCACATTGCAACATCAAGTTTTGTTTGTCACATTGGAAGGTTGATTTATGTTTAACACATTGTGAAAAGGAAGTTTTGGCCAAGATTTTTGAAAAATATTCTAACGGAGTTTTTCCTTTCTCACGAAGATAAGAACTTTGAACTGATGTGGTGTATCACATGGAAGGAAACTTCGCTATGATGTGATGTGTCATGACTAAAGCATTTTTCATGAGCCAAAAGTTTATTTTGTGTGACACAAAATTTTTCTTTCTCACGATGTTTCAGACTTAAAATATCTTTCCTTATGAAATTTGATAATAAATTATCTTAACTTTTCAAATGATGATTTAAACTTGTTCTAATGAAATTGATAACAAATCAACTTAAAATAAAGAAGTAACAGAGAAGATTCTAATATCCTGGCATATATATATAAAGAAGTGCCACAGTAGACGTTATAAAATTTGTGTTGTGGAAGTTAAGAGGGTGAGCATAGATTATAAAGTTCATGGTTTCATTTATATGTTTACATTCTTTTCCAAGATCTCAAGATGTCTACTCTTGGCTCGCAAGAAAATATCTCACCTATTTAATTTTCACATTATTCTTTTGTGAGACCCATTTATGTTTGAATTTACAACGAATGTTGAAATGAAACAAAGTGAGCAAAGAGAACTAACCAAGTCATGCATAGATGAAATGAGTATATATTTATAAGACGTGTAAGGTTTATAATTTTTTTTATTGTCCGTAACATATTTTTAAATTGGAAAATTTTCATAAAATTGTAAGTAATTTTTTCCAATTAAAAATATATATTTTTTTAAATTTTGTTTCAATAAATTACTTAAAAAACTATAATCACACATGCAAAATCAATTGAGAAAATAATAATAACATAAAAATAAACTTACAAACTAAAATTAATAGATAATAAAAAAATTAAACTTACAAACTAGAAAATATTTTTAGGATATAGAGCCATTGGAATAGGTGTGGAGAGGTATTAAAAACACTGAGAATGGTTTCATTAAGAGTAAAATTACTTTAATAACCAATGTTGAGATTGTGAAAACTTTTTTAACACATGACTCCAACACACCACCAATAAGGATGTATGAGAACGTTATTGAAGAGATAAAAGTGCCTCTCGGGTTGAGGGTTGTTGTAATAATGATGTATGAGAACATTATTGTTAAGTTTAAAAACACTGAGGGCTGGTCAAAAGAGATTACCTGCAATATCAGAGTCAAACAAGGTTGTCCCTTGTCCCCTACCCTTTTTGGCATATACATTGACTAGTTAGAAGATTGCTTGGAAAAAGCAGGTTGTGTCGACCCTACTCTCATTGGTATAGTCATCAATCTTATTCTTTATGCTGATGATATCATTCTTATGGAAAGGAATCCCCATGATCTTGAAAGCCAACTAAGAATCCTCAAGGATTTTTGCTCCAATATGGGTATGACTGTTAATACTGATAAGACTGAGGTCATGGTTATTAAATCCAATAATATCCCTTATGTTACCTTTGTATATCACAAAAACAACTTGGAGGAAGTGACTTCATACAAATATCATTGAATTGATATTCACCACAAGCTCAATTGGAATTATGGAATTGAGAAAAGGATTATTGGGGGATGGAAAGCTTATTATGGGCTTGAAAACAATTGTAAATAAGTTGATCTTTGGAGTTGGGATAAGAAGAAACTCCTCTTTGAGACTCTCGTTACACATGTTATTCTTTATGGATGTGAAGTATGGGGCTATAGTATCTCTCGTGAATCTTGGCAAAAGATAGAACAAATACGAAAGAATTTTATAACCTATAATCTCAAAATTAAAGGAAATACACCCTATCCCGTCCTCCTTTTAGAAACAAGAGTCTCCCCCATTGAGAGCATGGCTATGACCAGATACCTAATGTATAAGACTAGATACCTAATGTATAAGAACACGTTAAACAACATGGAAGACAAGAGGCTTCTTAAAATTGCTTCAAAATTGAGTCATAACCACCATTGACTCAAGCGAGGATGACATAAAGATGTCCAGTCTTGGCTAAACTATTGGGGAATCATGGAAGACACCATTTTGCAGAATAAAGATACTATTAAAAAAAACATCAAATCAAAATTTAAGGAGAAAATGTGGTGTGATAAAGAGTTAGGAAAAAAGAAAATTATGGTATTATAAGGATGTAATCAACCCTAATCTAGAAGATCGAAATTATCTATCTATTTTTCCAAGTGTAAAGAAAAAAATAAGCATTGTTAAGATAAGAACAAATTCTCACGAGCTCCATAGTGAAGCTGGGCATTGGTCGATTCCTAAAACGCCTTGGGATGAATGAGTGTGTCACCTTTGTGACACTAAGAAGGTTGAAGATGAAAATCACTTTCTCTTAGATTGTCCATCCTATACCCATATTAGATCTCATTTTCAAAATATTTGTCACACTACCAACCTTCCTAACCTATTTTCAAAATATTTGTCACACTACCAACCTTCCTAACCTCTTAACTCAAGAAAATAAGGAATCACTTACCTTCTTAAGGTCCAATAGACCAATTCGATCTTAGTGAACATTAATCGTCATCATCATCATTGAAAAAATTGTAAGTAATTTTTTTATAATTAAAAATTATTATATATATATATATATATATATATATATATATATATATATATATATATATATATATATATATATATATATATATATAACTTTAAAAACCTTTAATTATATGAGCAAAATCAATTGAGAAAAAAATAAGAATTATAATTATACCCAAGGCATGTATATAGAAAAAGGTTTTTGCTCAAACCTGTCTACAAGCAAAACCACCTTATCTATCATGCAGAGGCTTGGAAACTGGCTACAACCTATATTTTGTGTCCCAACTTGTATTTGACATGTTAGTGTAAAAACAACACGTCGTCGCTCACTTGCATTCAAATTATAAACATGTCAAATTGAAGTGTAACCACATGGATTACCTGGGTCATACGAGGGAGGTAGGAATAAAGTAAATGCTAGAGGTAGGAATAAAGTAAATTCCATTAATTCTAGAGGTATGAATAAATTAAATATGATTAAATGAGTAGGCAACACGAAGGGTGCAACATTGTCGCATCACCAAAAGTTAAATAACAAAAAAAATGCCAGAGCCATATTGCTATCACTATTCATGCCCATTCATTTCAATTCAAGGCATTTTACTAAACATTTTAGTATGTGCGTATATTTTCTTGGCACTAGCAGGGATTCGAAGTTGAGCCTATTCTCATTGCTCAACAAACAGGGACTGGAGTCTTGGCCCATATATGGATCCGACGTCGTGGATGGGTCATAATCCATTATCCTGCTCTATGTTGCTCGTATTCGGTGGTTGAAACTTGAGGGATATATCTATGCTTGTTATTTTCTCTCTGTTGCTCATATTCAATGGTTGAGTGAGATATCAGTGGCAACCTGCATGTGCTTGCTCTTAGATGCTCATATCCGGTGGCTAAGGGAGATATTGGTGCAAGGAGGTGGTGTTTTTTCTCTGTTGCTTGTATCTGGTTGCAGAGGAAGATATCAATGTGACGAGGTGGTGCAAGGAGGTGGTGTGTAAGATAAGAACATTAAAATAAACATTTTTGGATTGAGTCTCAAACTATGGTATTGAGAGAGTTACACGGGAACCTATCAATCACAACAAACCTCATGGTAAATCACTGGCTATTGTGGTTGGCTCCATCATTTCTGCATTTCTGCAGTAGACTAGGTTTATGGAATAATACAAGTTGTAGAAGGCTATTTGGGTGTTTTGTGGATTGTGGGTTGTTTTATGTTTTAGATTCTTATTATGTATGCATCAACATTTTAAATCTTGTAATCAATTTTAGGATGTAATTTGTTTTATGGTCATTTCTCCATATGTATTGTTTCCTTCGAAAATAGGGATGATGGATGAGAATCTAAGTTGGACAGTGGCTCTAATATTTTAGGGAGTGAGCTTAGGTTAGGGTATTTAGTTAGTTGCACGTTGCCAACCATACTCAAGTTAGGGTTTTAGCTAGTTATGGCTCAATGAATACACCACGGGTGATTTTAAGTATGGAAATTTATTTTAAAATCTAGAAACCTTGGCGAATCTTACTAATCTTTCATATGCCAACTATGGAATGTTTGTGATATTTTTATAAAAATATTCAAAATTCTAAGGATTTTATATAGTTTGTATAAAATTTTGGCGATTTTTAAGGTAAAATAATAGGTAAAATAATTTTATCCTATAGAATTTGGGTGAATCATTTTTAGAATAGCGAATTTTTTTTTGGGAAAACCATGGAAAATTAGTCCATGAGCGAAATTTAGCCCCTAAAATCATCCCTGGAATACACAAATATAACTATAACTTTCTAGGAGATTAACTACTGGGAGCCCGAAACTTTGATAATACTTGATACACATAAAAAAAAATCGACACTTATAAATCTGCAGAAAACATAAAATGACATGCATGAAAAACAAATGGATGTCATAAAATTTGCACTTGACATGTAAGGGAAATTTGGAATTCTATGCTTGATCATGCATTTCATTTCTTTGTCAATTAGGACACGCCTTTATTTATGTTGTTAGTTCATTATTTACCATCACCGCTTACTTTCTAGAATGTCAATAATGGACACATTTATTATTGATGTGTGTGCTTTTAATACTTCAGAGACATATTCCATGCAACGACTTATAATGGACGTATTTATAATTGATGTGTGCTTTTAATACTTGGGCAACATCTTCCACGCAACCTCTTCATAAGTTTTTTTTTTTTTTTAATATTATTGCTTCATTAAACATATAAAAT
>CBVK0103656521.1:0-13972 GCA_900067695.1 Picea abies | reverse complement strand
TGGATGCTCCAAACATATGACGAGAGACAAAGGTAAGTTTCTATCTCTAAGTGAAAGCAAATCAGGAAACATAACCTTTGGAAATGATGCTCCAAGTAAAATAAAGGGTAAAGGGATGGTGAGTTTAAGTAATTGAAAAGGAAAATCCCAATATGTTATGCTTGTAGATGGGCTGAAACACAATCTGCTCAGTGTAATTCAAATGTGTGACAGAGGATGCGAAGTGGTGTTCACGTCCAAGGACTGCAAGATAAAGTCTGCAAACTCAGGACAAGTGGTGGCCAAAGGCATAAGGATAGAAAATAATGTATATGTGTTGAAAGAAGATAGAGAAGAGTTTCATCTAAGAAAACATGATGAAATATGGTTATGGCATAGGAGACTTGGAAATCTAAACTTTGATCACTTAATCAAACTCAAAAATCTTGAGGCAGTAAAAGATCTTCCGAGAATATCAAAACCCCAAGATTCTATGCGTAAACCCTACCATTTAGGAAAGATAACCAAGACACTGTTTAAGTCCAAGAGCTTCACTTCAATAGAGAAACCACTGCAACTAGTTCATATGGATTTATGTGGACCATCAAGACAGGAAATCACAGGGAGAGAAAACTGCTTCATGCTGATTATTGATGATTACTCCAGACTTACTTGGGTTGCCTTTCTCAAAGAAAATGATGAAGCATTTGAGAAGTTTAAAATATTTAAGGATTTAACTGAGAATCAAATAGGAAACAGGTTAAAGGCAGTAAGATCAGACATAGGAGGAGAATTTATGTCAAGTGATTTCAAGGAATTATGTGATAAGCATGAGATCAAGAGAGAATACACAATCCCAAGAACTCCACAATAAAATGGAGTAGTTGAGAGGCAAAATAGAATAGTGCAGAAAATGGCTAGGTCAATGATGAATGAGAAGAACATTGGTCAAACCTACTGGGTAGAATAAATACACACAACATTCCATGTTCTTAACAAAGCCCACCTCAAACCACAAAGTGACAAGACACCTTATGAACTATGGTATGGGAAACATGCTTCAATCAAACACTTCAAAGTCTTTGGGAGTAAATTTTACATAAAGAATAATGATGAGAACCTTGGGAAATATGATGATAGGGATGACGAAGTTATCTTCTTAGGATATGCTACAAACAGTAAAGGATACAGATGCTATAATAAGAGGCTACATAAAATGGTTGATTGTATTGACGTAAAAGTTGATGAAGGAATCCCAACAAGAGAGGTGTACAATAATGATTCTTCTACAGAAGACACAACTAAAGATGAAGATGAACAGGTCCAAGAATAAGAAAATGAATACTTTGAATCAGATGAAGACACATATGCTCAGACAGACTCAAATCAGTAGGCAACTTCAAATTCCTCCTCCATAATCACTCAAAAGAATCATCCTGCAAGTCAGATAATTGGTGAAAAAGACAAAGGTGTACAAACCAGGATAAAGATAATAAAAAATACCAAGAAATCACATATATCTTTCATATCCATGATGGAACCCAAGAATTTTAATGAAGCTAGCAAAGATGACCATTGGGTTAAAGCAATGAATGATGAACTTGATCAGATTGAGAAAAAAAATACGTGGGAGATGGTTCATAGACCTGAAGGTCAAAATATCATTGGTTCCAAATGGATCTTTAAGAATAAGTTGAATTAGCAGGGACAATTTGTCAAGAACAAAGAAAGATTGGTCTGTAAAGGCTATGCTCAAATAGAAGGACTGGATTTTGATGAAACTTTTGTGCCCGTAGCAAGATTAGAAGCTATCAGAATATTTCTTACCTATGCTTGTCATAAAAGGTTTAAAGTCTATCAAATGGATGTCAATTCATCTTTTCTAAATGGAGATTTAAATGTAGAAGTCTATATGGAACAACCAGAGGGTTTCGAACTGTCTGATAACCTTGACTTAGTATGAAAGCTAAAGAAAGATTTATATGGGTTAAAACAAGCCCCTCATGCATGGTATCACAGACTGGATATGTATCTCAAAGACAAAGGGTTCAAGAGAGGAACAGTTGACAACAATCTATATATCAAAACAGAGGGTAATGATTTGCTCATTGTGTTGGTCTATGTAGATGACATCATCTTTGGATGTAATAAGGATTCATTGGTACAATGGTTTGCTTATACTATGGAGTATGAGTTTGAAATGTCTATGATAGGTGAACTGTCATTTTTTCTTGGTCTACAAATTACTCAGAGGTCTGAAGGGATGTTCATTTCTTAAGAAAAATATCTAAGAGAAATGTTGAAAAGGTTTCAAATGGAAGATTCTAAACCTATGGGTACTGGATTCAAATTAAGCAAGGATGATGACTCACCTGATGTTGATCAAAGTTCATATAGGTCAATGATAGGCAGCCTGTTGTACATCACAACATCTCGCCTAGACATAATGCATGTTGTTGGAATGGTAGGAAGATATCAGTCTGCACCTAAACAATGTCATCTGTAAGCTCTCAAAAGGATATTCAGGTATTTGAAAGAAACAATGACTTATGGTCTGTGGTATCCCAGAAATCAGAATTTTCAGTTAACTGCCTATTCAGATGCAGATTGGGCAAACTGTGTTGATGAGAGAAAAAGCACCAGTGGAGGAACATTCTTCCTGGGTGACTCATTAGTAGCATGGCTTAGTAAAAAGAAAGGTTCCATTTCTTTATCAACTACAGAGGCATAGTACATTGTTTCTGCTACCTATTGCACTCAGGTATTATAGATGATTCAAACACTTGCAGACTTGGAGATAAAATACGATGCACCAATCCCAATTCATCGTGATAACACTAGTGCCATTAGTGTGTTTAAGAATCCTGTATTCCACTCCAAGACCAAGCATATTCCCATAAAATACCATTTTCTGAGAGAGCAGGTCACCAATCAGGTTTTTCAAGTCCATTACATTCCAACCACAGAACAAATTGTAGACATCTTTACTAAACCCCTAGCCAAGACACCATTTGAATATCTCCGACATAAGTTGGGTGTCATCCCATCTCACACCTAAGAGAGTCCATCCTATTAGGAGGAGTTTTGTATTGATTGAATATCTGATACCTCCTAAAAATAATGCAACAACTCAGGGGGAGCATGTTTTCTTTGACATTGATGTCAAAGGGGGAGAAAAGGAGTGGTCTGGACCAGATTCTACAGTTGGAGTTCCAAACAAATTAGTGCAGTCATTCAGGGTTTCCATCAATGCCAAAGGGGGAGATTGTTGGCATGTTTACAGACAGGTGTTCTTGTCATTGATGGAAAGATCAGAGTATGTAGTGATGGAAAAACAGGGACAACGTAAGCTCATAAGAGATAGTGCAGAGGTGCACGAAGAGTGAGAGAGTGTGGTTGTTTATTTGATGGAAAACAGGCAGGAAAGGAAGATCAACAGCGTCGGGATAATTGCATGGAAATATCAGAAGTGTAAACTCCATTTCAGAGTTTTGGATACCAGGAGATTGAGAAGTTAAGAGTCGAGACTCTTCAACATAGGAGTCCCAGAGTTGCAAAATCTGGAATCCCGAAATCCCAAAATAGGCACATAAACAAAGAGTTTCGCAGACCGAGAAATAAATCCATTTCAAAGTTTCAGATACCGAGAGATTGAGAAGTCAAGAGTTGAGACTCTTCAACATAGGAGTCTCGGAGTTGCGAAATCCGGAATCCCAAAATCCTGAAATAGGCACATAAACAAAGAGTTTTGTAGACCAGGAAATAACTCCATCTCAAAGTTTCGGATACCGAGAGATTGAGAAGTCAAGAGTTAAGACTCTTCAACATAGGAGTCCTAGAGTTGCGAAATCCAGAATCTCAAAATCCTGAAATAGGGACATAAACAAAGATTTTCGCAGACTGGGATATAACTCCATTTCGGAGTTTTGGATACCAGGAGTTGGAAGAGTCAAGACTCTTCATCATCAGGAGTCCCGGAATTGTGAAATGCGAAATGCCGAAGTCCCGGAGGAAGGAGGAAAGTTTCAGATACCGAGAGTTGGAAGAGTCAAGACTCTTCATCAGCAGGAGTCCTGAAATTGTGAAATGTGAAACGCTAAAATCCTGAAAGCAGGAGGACAGTTTCAGATACCGGGAGATGGAGGAATTGAGACTCGAGACTCTTCATCAAAGGAGTCCTGAAGTGCCGAAACGTGAAATTGTGAAATGCAGTTTTTGAATAAGGATGTGGTCAGAGCCGGTGGTCACATTGTCGAAGAGCTATAGAGAAGATCTTGAAGAGTTAAGCTCCCTTTTTTCATAGTTTCAGAGATTGCGACTTGGAGAGTCGAGATGCCTCACAACAGGATTTCCAAAATGCGAAACTCATTTTGGCTCAGCCTGTGGTCACAACCATTGGTCACATCGGTGGAAGATGGAGGAAGGAGCTAGTGCATCTAATCTCAATTTAGGAGTTTCGGGGATCATTAGGTGAAGCATAAAGAAACCTTAATCACAAGAATCCTGAAATGCTGAAATGAAAAATGATGAATTAAACGCAAGGCCCTACGAAATCCATCCAACGGTCCAGGTGAACTTAAATATGATCAGAGTGCCACTGTTGCACTTCACAGTGTAACTTCTAGAAACGACTGATGGTTTCTTCTAGAGGACTTGAAGAGGCCTCAGTATGATCAGCAGAGAAGATGAAGAGGCTCGAGGCATCTTCTAGTGATTTAATACTATTCTTAGAGGCGATTGAAAGATGGATGAGCATTGAAGCCTGTAACTGCAACATAGAGGATTAACTTGACTATGATAGAGAAGACGAAGAGTCTCAACCTCCAGACAGGATGAGAAATCACAGCATAACACCTAGTGATGCTGGATGCGTGAGTTGAACCACTAGAGAAGCTAAAGAGTTGCAATGATGATCAGGTAAAGTACTCGACATGAGGAGGAGATGCAGGATAGAGAGAGGGGTCGAGGCTAGAGGGAGGAAAGTTGTGGTAGAGGGAAGTGCGAGTAAACACCCCGATGTGGAGAATAGTGGCAGGGTGAGAGCATGGAGGAGCTTGGCGCATATTGCATGCACAAGGAGCACAGAGACGATAAGAATGCAGAACAAAGAAGAGATCTATGTGGTTGTTGTTGGGTGTGATTGAGGTGTGAAGAAGGAGGTAGAGCGCAACAACATAAATGTATAGAAGGGGAATGGTGCATTGAAGGGACATGGCATAGAGAGCATAAAAGGCAAAAGAACAGAAAGCACAAGGAGTGTGAAGAAGACACTGATGCAGATAGAGAAGAACAATGATAATCCTGGTAAGCCAATGATAAATATTGTATCACTGTGATAAAGTTATATATAGCAAACTTTATATGTCAAGGAGGTAGGGAGGTTCTAGGGAGGAATTTTTTTCTCAGAGGTTCAAGTGGGTGCTTGAACTTAGGGAGTTGTAGCTTCCATTTGGTTGCAGCCAAAGAAACCAGGGTGGCAGGGTGGTGCAAGGGAGAACTGTTGTTCTTTGTTATATAGGTTGGTGCCTGTGTGACTGCAAGTTGGTTCTTCCATCCAGTTGGTGTTGGAACACTTAGGGAGTTGGTGCTTCCTTCTAGTGGGTTCTAGAGAAACCACGGAGTTGGTGCTTCCTTCTAGTAGGTGCTAGAGAAAAGAGAGAGTTGGTGCTCTCAGCAAGTTGCATCTTGCAATACATAGGTTGTAGAATCACAATGAGTTGGAGCTCATATGTATGATAATGTACAGAATGTAAATATTACTTATCATATAAAGAAAAAGAGGTTTTTACCCTTTATGGGTTTCCTTAGGAAATATCTGTCTTTGTATATTTCATATGTGACAATGATGTTGAATGTTCTATTGCTTACTTCCCTGCATTATTGTGATTGTCATTAAAGTGATCTGCATATAATTTAAAATAAGCATAATTGTTTAAGCATGGTAACAACTGATTCACCCCCCCTCTCAGTTTTCCAACAGTTACATACTCCCATGCTCTCATTTAACCATGTGACTCTGCCTTTTCTTTATAAACTATATGTGCATATATATATATAGAATGCCACCATTCACATCGTTCTAAGAAGCCATGACCTTCCTTTCAAGCTTGACCAGATCAGATCTATAGTGATATTCATTCAACTTGTCATGTCTCCACTTCCCTTAATATTGTGCAACCCCAAATCTATTTCATGCAAAAAATACTTCATTCTTAAATCAAGGTAAATACATAGATCTCTTTCAGATATTTTACAATGCATAGTCATGTTTTCACTCAAAGATTTCTCAATGTACATGGGTATTCTCTACTTCCTCTATCTTGATTAATTTACAACCTATTTCCAACAATGTCCTTATGCAACAATTTTTTTTTCCCATAGAAAAGAAATCAATTTCCAAAATAAGTCTCGATCTCGTAGTATGCATTTAAGGTCTAGTGTTGTAACCTACATATCTGATACCGCTCTGTAATGTACCTCACCACCATTTTGGGCTGCACTACCACAAAAATCTCTCCAATAATGATCTGAACTAACTTGTAACATAGCTAGTACAACCAATACCAAAACTGTTTGTCTGGATACAAATCTGGAATGTACCGGTTTCCTAGGTACTTTCAGAGTTTCCCACTTAGAATGATTATGAAAATATGTTCCATTATTTAAAACAAAAAACATGGATTCAACACATGGCATTAACAAGAACATGGTAAACCATCCAAGAAAGGAACAACGTGCCATGAAAAACCAATAACCTCCAAGAACGCATGCAAAACTATATCTCAGGGATAAATAAATACAAAGTGGATTATGCATTATCCAGAAAACACATAGAGCACTTATATTTTCAAGTAAACACTCACCAAGTGGCTGCAAACCAAGGATGTTCCTCCCAACCATAGAAATTATTGTTAATTCACTCTCAACAATAGTGTCACCCCTGAGCCATGGCTATGAATAAACAAGGACAGTTCATAGAAAAAATCTAAAAAAACACTAGTTAGATAATAGGCTCTAAGGTTTTCCTAACCACAAAACAATCCTAATTTCCATATCTCTTCCCATTCAACATGCACAACCCAAATAAATGAACCCCTTTCTCTATCATGCAGTCCCTCAGGTTGTTCCGTTTGTCTCCAAGGATCTAGTGCTATTGGTTAGGAAATCACCATGCTGGAAACTCCAAGGATTCTCAATTGTAATTACTTCTTTCAAAACTTCCATCAATATCATGCAAATATGCATCCATTCCCTCCTCGAACGATCAATAATTTCCCCACAACCATCTAGCAATGGATCTTTACCTCCATTCATTCATTTCCATGCTCAGACAAAGAGCACATGAATGAGATAGCATGAATCAATGATTAAAATTTAATGAAGAACCAACAAAAAGAGTGTAAGTGTGTAAATGGAGAAGAACCCCCAAATATCCTACAAGGGGTGTTTATATAATTCCATGCAATAAATAACCACATGGAATTTTCCCTAAGAAGCTCAAGTAACTACTTCTTTCTCTCTAAAAATTATAAGATGGGTAAATAAAATATAATATAAAGACTTATATCATTGCCCCCTCTCTCTTGTGGAATCGTGTCCCCCTATAACTCTTGTCCTTGTACCGTATTGTATCCAATGATGTATTTTATTATTATTATATATAGAATTATTACATTTCCTAGGCACTCTGGCCCCTTTACAACTTTACCAGATCACCATTGTAAGTCACAATTACATAATACATTCTAGTTCATAGGGACCAAAATTGGAGGTGTTCCATCCCCCTCCCCTTATTTTGGCATTATCCTCAGTGCACAACAGTGTACCCGTTTTCTTAATATTACAAAACTAGGATCACAAGCCTTTAATCAACACAATAAGTCGATCCAATGTTCATATATATATAGGCACTTCCACCTAAAAAAATGCATACATAGACACTAAGTCCCAAAACATGCATACATAGGCACTAAGTCCAACAACATGCACAAGGATTGTACAATTTTATATTTCTAGAAGAAGTTCCAACCAACAATATCTCATTCCCCATCCTCTTGCACAACCCAAGGAAGTGTATCCCCTTCTCTAATTTTCAATCCTTAAATATGTACAACTTGTTTTTCAAGGCTTTAGTGAATTCAGCCATGCAGTTTCAGAGTTGTGGCTCCAAGAACTCCAGCTGCAACACATCCACCATAATTTATTTATTCCATGCCTTTGTCCTGGAGCTTGATTTAATTCTAGTGCTCTTCTTCCTAATATTCCATATTCAATATCCAACAACTGATCTATAATACAAACATACACTCATCATGAGATATCATTACACAAATTTTCAATCATTAAATGCCAATTCTATTTTATACAAGAAAGTAAAATTTCCTAAGAATGAGCTTCCTGCTCATTATTTATTTGTCTCTTGCACTAGTATATATCTATCTCCATTATGAGCTTATATCCCTACCATATCCAAGACTAATCTACCTGCAATATTCCCAATTTACACTCATCCAAACAAATTGTTAGCATATCATAACAAATATACATTTTCATGGCAAAAATTGCAAAGTTTCACAAAGTGATATCAAAATGGATTACAACAACAATTCAATCACTTCCATTAATCCAACTATTAACTTGAACGAACCCATCATTCTCTACACATGTATTATCATCCATTATTTTCTTTCTTCTATCCATCAATATTTATATTACTATGTTCCCCTGATAGATATTTTATGTAATTCATCATTGTGTAACTACTTCAACCTACAACTTTCTTGTTGCAATATCTAACAACTCCCTAAGTATTAGAAATACTCACATCATTTCAGCTATTAGCATATTCATTTCTATGCAATATAATATATACATGCATTTATGAAAATGCATTTCAATAATTAGTGTAAGCATTAAAATATCTATCTATCTTACCATGCAAGTGTGCAACTCTACCACTTGCACATTCTTATAACTTACTCTTTCATTCCTATTTAGTGCACTTATGCATTGATTTATGCATCCCATCATGGTGAAATGGAAGGTTTGGCCAATGCCTCAACACATCATCCACACACTTCCTAATTATTTTACTGACTATTTGGATGCCCTCCTTTTCCACCAAAAAAAAACACCAAGTATATAATTATTGAGTTCTCTTTAGTGTTGGCAAAAAGGTTGTAGTCCAAACATCAATTATAGTAGGAATGTTATCATATTCTTGTGTGGCATCATATCCTTTCCATATCCAATCCTATCATGGCCTCACAACTGATTAGCTCTATGATGTTCATTGTTATAGCAGGATTATGTCTCTTGATTTGACCTAGTTATGATTCTATAACCAATCATAACACAAGATGTAATAAGTGTGTAAATGAAGAATAACCCCCAAAAAACCCACAATGGGTATTTATATAATTCCCTAAAATAAAGAAACACCTCGCATTTTCCCCAAGAAGCTCAAGTAACTATTTCTTTCTCTCTAAAAATTCTAACATGGGTAAATAAAAAATAATATAAATAGATATCCCCTTGCTCCCTCTTTCTCATGGAATCATAGCCCCTTTAGCTCTTGTTCTTGTTCCATCTTGCAACCACCTATGTATTTTATTATTAATATATATATGTATATACAAGTATTACATTTCCTAGTCATTCCAACCCCTTTCCAACTTCAGTGGCTCACCATCCTAAGTCACAATCATACAATGAATTCTAGTTCATAGGGACCAAAACTAAGGGTGTTACAAGTAGAAACAACATTCACATAAATAGTTCAAAATCTACATGGAGTCCCCAAGATATTGTAAGTGATAGAAATCCAATTTTCATGATAATTATTTGGACTAAATTTTTTTCTTGTTTGGGTACTCAATTGACTCACATCTCATCTTACCATCCTCAATCCGATGGGAAAACTGATATTGTGAATAAATTTCTAGAAGTATATCTTTGTTTCTTTTCATTTCATAAACAAACATAATGGGTCAAGTGGTTTCCCTGTGTGGAATGGTGGTACAACACATCCTTCCATACTTCATAAAAAGTTTCCCCATTTCTGGCACTTTGGATATCATCCTCCATCCATCACATCACCCTTGAAAGGGACCACAAACATTCAAGAAATGGAGGACCACATAGGGAACCAACAAAATGTTCTCAAAATATTGAATGATAAATTGGTTATGGAAAAAAATAGTATGAAACAACAAGCAAATCAACATCATAGTGAGAAGGAATTTGGAGTGGGAAAATGGGTATTTTTTAGGCTACAACCATAAAAACATATGTTCCTCAAGAAAAAAAATGATAACAATAAATTAGTGACCAAATATTATGTCCCCTATAAGGTTTTGCAAAGCATTGGAAGTATGGCTTACAAATTGGTGTTGCCTCCATCTTCGTGTGTACATCTAGTCTTCCATGTTTCTTTCTTAAACAAGGTAATGGACAAAAATATCCTAGTCCAAACTATTTTATTAGAGATTAATGAAGAAGGGAAAATCATACTAGAATTAGAAACAATCCTTGAAATCAGGACTAAGAAGTTGAAAAATCAAGAAATTATGGAGTACCTCATCAAATAGAAGAACCTACTAGTTGAAGAGGTGGCATGGGAAGAACATCTTCATGCAGAAAAACCCATGGTTAGTCATGTGTTAAGGACAACACTTGTTTGAAGGGGAGGGGCATGTTCATCCATAAACAAATCCCCATGTTATGTATAAAACCCCTTATTAATCCCTAGATATTGAATTATTATTGTTCTAGTGTTATATTTCTATGTAGGATAGAACCCTTCATTGCACCCTTCCTTATAATTGTACAATTTGTCTCCAATATATATACAAAGGAGACTTTGTCTTAGGATAATATTATCTCATCTTAGATTGTCTTCTGAATTTGATATATTTTAAAATGATATTTCCCCCTCAAAGTGGACTATATTCATTGATTTGTTTTCATTTTCAAGGCGTTGGATCATAACAAAAGCTATCTAAAAAACATCCCAAAAATATTGATATTGGTGATGGGAGATGTTATTGGTCTTGCAAGAAATGAAAAGGAATAAAGAGTAGATGTCTTATCACAATAATTGTAGGTTGGGAAAATCCTAACCCAATTCACGAGATGGCGATAATTGTGGGAGAGTCTACCCATTGTCACCTTAGATAAACCTTCCCCTCTCTTTAGTGAAGGATAAATACAACAGAAGGGAAGAATCTCGGTGACACTAGGGGGATTGAGATGGAGTATGGAGATATGAAAAGTGAAACCCATATAGTTCAATTATATAAATTGTGGTAGGATTGAAAATGAGTCTTGTAGAAGGACACACGGTTTTCAAGTGGTAGATACCTGCAAAATAATGTTAGCCCTTCCTCGAACAAGACAAATAATGAATATATATAATCCTTTAAACCAAGGGGAACAAGAAAGAAACCTCGCTATCGAAAATTTGTAGTAGTTATAGAAATATATATCAACAATGTAAAATGAATATGGCTACAAATTTAACCATCCAAAATCTAGTACAAGATATAAGAAATAAAGCTAGCAAACACTAGTCCAACTTCTAATGATTAAAGTGAGATTTTGGTGTTGATTAGGTCTGTTTATTGGATGTTATAAGAAATTTATTATAGAATCCAAGTGTTTGTAGAAAAAAATTTCTACATAAGAAAACTCCAACCACAAAAACCAACAAGTAATTCATCAAAAAGATAGACAATGAGAAGTGGGACAATAATAGATGTTTACAAGTAAATTTCAGTAGTTGGTAAGTGTGCAACAAGTAAAAGAGAGAGTTTTGTGCATCTCTAATGGCTATAGCTTTAATTTTATAACAAAATTAAATTTCTCGACCTAAAGATGATGCCCTTAGGGCATAAGAAAGATTATAACACTAAGAAACAATTTCAGCTTGAACAAATTCAATCTTGAAAAATCACACATTTCAATGCAAGTATTGTATTTTTCCAATGCAAATTTAAAATAGTGGCTTGTAAAATGGGTTATGGAGTCTTCTTGTAATAGGTTAGATCTACCTCCCTAGAGGTGTAAGCCCTTTTACTTCCTAGCTCAAGTAAAACCCAACAGTTGAATTACTGAGAAGGTGGGTGAATCAATAATAGAGCAATAAAATCCCTTTTAACCATAAAATGTAAGTGTTATATCAATGTAGCATTATTATCCAATAGTTGCAAAGTAAATAAACATTGAACAAATGAGAAATCACACACATACACAATACACCAATGTTTTTACATGGAAACCCAAAGCGGGAGAAAATCACATAATGCTTTCGCTTATATGTCTTTAAGAATTACATTCATTGGAAGCACCAATTTCCTTTGTTTTACAGCCGCAACTGGAAGGAGGCTTCAACCCCCTAGTTTCTCAGGCTACAACCTTAATGAATCTCCAACTCCCCAATTTTTTGGCTACAACTAGAAGGAGGCTACAACCCCCTATGTTCTCCAGATACAACTAGAAGGTGGCTACAACCACCTCTCCTTGCCCCGTCCAACCATCCTCACATAGAAGTAGAATGATGGAACCATTGTCACATTATCACTGTGAGAAAAAATGTACCAATCAACCTATACCAAACAACCTGTACCAATAGCATGTGCCAACATGTACCATACATTACCATGTACCTCAACTTGTACCATAAACAAATGCATCAACTATGCACCAAACCTGAACATTTAACCTGTCACAATAACTTGTCCAAACAACCTATCACAACAACTTGTCTCATCAATATTATCAATCAAATCAGATCTACTCACCAATATCAATCACCAAGACAACTCTCAACCATATGCACAATATCACCAAGATGTGCATCAACCAAGCATAACACAACAAATCATAATCATCACCAAGATCAATATGTGCTTCTAATAATATACCAAGACAAGTATGTTACATCATCCATAAACTATGTGTCAATAATAAAAATAAAAAGTGCCTCCAACCATGTACCAAGTACATACCAATCATGCCATCAACTATGAATCATCAAATGTACCAACATCATCAACTATACACTTCACGTATGTGCCAACTCATAAACTACTTGTCTCAACCGTGTACCCAACATGTACCTCAACCAAAATCCCTCATCAATTTCATCATCCAAATCTGATTTGTAAATCTGTAATAGAACTCGTGTATATGATCACATGCCTACAAACCTTCCTTAACTTTAACAACAAGAAACTAACATTTTCATCAAACTTTACTTTAGTCTCAGATGACTAATTTTGGAGTAGTCAACAACCCTAACTTGAAATACTCATAACTATGTACCAGTAATGAATAAAGATATGAAAAATAGTACACAATGTTCTTCAGTGTATTTTATGCAATTCCTCCAGATTTCACTTCTTAGAACCTCTCAGAAAAGGTGTTATAGCAAAAATGACATAACTTGTTGAATTCTGGCTTATTCTAGAGAGTGAACTTGTAGAGCGTGCCCCGAAAGGAATATTTGTTGTATGGATCTGAAAATTGTACACAGAATACTACCAAATTTACTATAACTAGTACATTTTTTCTTACTGAATTTTGATATGTTATGAAGAAGTATAATGTTTTTACCTGAAACACATGTTTTAGACTAGTTCCAGGACTAGGCACAAACCCTATTTTCCACGGAGTGTAACTCCAGAAATAAAACAATCCACAAGATGAAATTTTTATCACAACTACTTGGATATGTTTCCTCAATGTCCTCCCAATTTTACGATCTGAATCATTCTATAAAAAAATTTATTACGAAAATGGTGAGATGACCTATAAATAACATACTTTAGAAAGAATCATCAAAATAATTTATCCTCCCTTGAATTCCGACCTTCTTTACTTCACCTTCCCTATGAAACTTGACTTAGATATCCTTTGGTTACCTTAGTCACTTGTATATACTCAATACGATCAAGTGTGATTAAAAATGAGATACCCTTGCCTCTTATTTATA
>CBVK0103656513.1:11739-48164 GCA_900067695.1 Picea abies | reverse complement strand
GGATCAATGTAACAATGACTTTATCCTAAATCAATTAAAATAGAAACATATTGATTAATGATCTTACCTTCCACCTCGATCATATTGGACTGGTATTCTTCTTGTCGGTCATCTAAGGCTGCAGAAATTCTTCCCATGTCTTCAACTGTTGTATCCTCTTAGATGTTGTGTACAGTATTCACTATGTCCTTTATGTGTGGGAAATCCTTGTACAAGTGATATTCTTTTCATCCACAACATTGGATTGGTGTTCTTCCCCTTTTTCCCAAGTAGTCTTCTTTCTTAGATTCATCCTTAGCATACCGGTCTTGTTGATTTTTATTAGGCTCATTTCTATTGAAAGGAGGTTTGAATCCCTTTCTCCCCTGATCAAACTTCTACTTCTTCTTATGCTTTCAATATTTCTGCATGGATTCTCTACCCTGGCCTTGCTCATACAGGTATTTATCCTTCTTGATGGCCTCAGTCAAGGTCGAGATCTACACTCTTTCCCTACACGACGCTCTTCCGATCTCACCTTGTTGATTTTTATTAGGCTCATTTCTATTGAAAGGAGGTTTGAATCCCTTTCTCCCCTGATCAAACTTCTACTTCTTCTTATGCTTTCAATATTTCTGCATGGATTCTCTACCCTGGCCTTGCTCATACAGGTATTTATCCTTCTTGATGGCCTCAGTCAAGGTCTCGGGCTCATCATACTGAATCTTTTCTTTATAAAAGGATGATTGCCCACTCAAGAAACTTTGTATCTTTACCTTTTCATCTCTTATAAACCCAACATACTTTAAAAACCCCAAGAACTTCTTCTCATACTCTGCCATGGTCATGCTTCCCAGCCTAAGTTCAAAGAAATCCTGCATTTTCTTGTCATAGAAATGCTCTGAGAGGTACTCCTTCTGGAAATACTTCTTGAATTTCTTCCAAGTGATCCTATTCTCATTAATATGTTCAACTTGCTTTATTTGATCCCACCACATTGTATATTTCCCATGTAAGTGGTAGGTGGAAATGTTGGCTTCCAGATTTGATGAATAGTTGTACAATTGGAAATATCTCCTGAGTCCAAGCAACCATGCTTTAACGTCATCTTCCCTTTCTCTTTCACCATCAAAGGATGGCGGCTTGAGATTTATCATCTCTCCTTGCAAACTATCCACCTCATGTATCCTTCTTTGATTCCTAATAGGAGACACCTCTAGACTTCTTAAGAAATATTTAGATGCATAAAACTTTATTGTTGAGTAAGGAGGCGAGTGGTGTCTATGATCTCTGCTAGCACTTCTGGAATAACCTTCTCTTCCACAATCATCTCTACTTTCATGACACATGCCTTTTTCCTCTTGATTTGAGCCATTCTTGGCTTGACCTTGCAACTGATTTAAGATCTGCAACACTAGAGCACTTATCTGACCTTTCTCTCTCATCAATCTCTCATTGTCTTCTTTGTAGCTCTGCACTTCTATTTCCATACTCTTCATAGTTTCTAGCAATGTTTCTTTCTCCCCTCAGCCCTTGTGTCCATTGGATTATGTCTCTGCATTTCCAATTCTGTTATTTTGGCCTTCGACTTCTTTATCATGGCTAGAGGCTCCCTCGCCTTCTTCCATTTCTTCAATACGCATTTTGAGCTGATAAGTTTAAATCCCTTAATTCTGAAAAATGTGAAAGTGACCATTTTTTCATAATTAAGCATATGGTAAACAAAATTTGTCAATAATGTTATAGATCCTTCCATCTCGTGAAGAATATATATAATTATCACTTCCATGTTATCCCCGGGCCGATACAGAAATCAATTATGCATAGGCTCTTCCTTCAAACCACTTTCCCAAGTGGCCACAGCTCGAAGCCATGGGCCAAACCCTTCCTGGCTCTTTTCTGTGCTAGAATTATTATATTTAATATCGTGTGGTTTAAAATTAATCAAGGGATGAGATTGACGGTCAACAAGAGCTCCAGGACTCTGGGATTTGGGAGTTCTAGACTGTCCACACTCTCAATATTTCTGGAGTGCCAAGTCTCTGGACTGTAGGATATGTTTCCACATATCCTTTCTCGACCATCAACTAGGATTTTCTTCTCAACTCCGGTCTTTGAGGCTTTCACAAGAACCTCTCCATATATCTCCCAGAGTGTTGAAATATCAAAGGTCCTCTCCTTCCTCCACGTATCACCTCTTGATCAATGGTTGAGATTACTCCAGCCTTCGGGAGTTCTCAACTCCAAGCATACTGCAACTCAAATTCTCTAGAATATCAAGTCTCCAGACCCTGGGATCTTGCACCATGTGTCTACTGTAATCAATGGTTGAGATGGACTCTGGACTTCAGGTCTTTGAGATTCCTCGACCCCAACTTCTTATGCCTTGAATCCCCCTAAGTTCCAAGTCTCCAGGATATGGGATCTACTACCACATGTCCTATCCCAATCAACGGTGAGGATTTACTCCGCTCTTTGGAGCTTCAGGGGGTTTTACCTTCATCACACTTCATTCCTCTAGAACGTTGAGCTAGTGAACTCCCAGAGTCTTCATTGGTAACTAAGCATCGAGGGGTGCTATGTGGCAGAAAAATAAGGCATGGAAACGTGGCCCTATCTGATGGATGACACGTGTCATATACTAACTAGCACGAACGATATTTGAAAATAATGAGACATAGTGACACATGGAAAGCATCAAGTGTGTCCACCTCACCCTAGGTGACATCAACAGAGCACGTCACTCTAGTGCCTCACAACTTTAGAACTTCGGAAGACTTCTCCACACTACACCACAAATCCCCCAAACGTCGAATTCATGAATAGGTTGATCCGTGGACACGTGTCCTTAAACATGAATGATCTAGATTTACTCCAGAGTTCGGGACTTCGGAGGTTTTCTTTGTCCGGAAAAAAGAAAAAACTTCACCTAAAATTGTCAATCCCCGACCATCGCTCATTGACAATCGAAGATTTTCTTTGTTCGGGAAAAAAAAAAGAAAAACTTCACAAGAATCTGTCGATCCCCAACCATCGGTCCTCGATAATCGAAAATTTTAAGAAAAAACTTCACCAGAATCTGTCGATCCCCAACCATCGGTCCTCGACGATCGGATATTTTCCTTGATCGATATTCAACCCTTCATCCAACTCAGTGATCCTTGGCCATCGACCTTCGACGATTTTTTTTGGTCAACTTCCACACTTAGAATTTTTGACAAAACCCCAGGTGAATCTGGTTCGTTGATCTCTCGGCCAAGATGATATTGACCGTTGTTTTTCTCCAACTCCCAAACAATCAAAATGAATACAAATCGTCGATGTTCCTCATTTTTCAAATCACCAAATCAATCCCAGCGGTCGATTTGGTAATTTCTCCAAACTTTGTAGACATTCAAATTTTTAAAATTTTTCAAGGAAGAATCGAGACCATTGATCCAAGATTGAACACAATATCAACCATCGATTTTCCAAAATCTATCCAGCATTACAACAGCCATTAAAACTCGAATTGTTTGACCTTCTAAGTCGAATTTGGCTCTACAACCTGCAGATCGAATCCATTAACTTCTTAGACAATCCTGGAATCATTCAAACTCATATTCATTCACAAATTTGGGGGATTTCACTCAAATGTTTCTACTTTTTTTCCCCAAATTCACCCAGATATATAAAATATGTGACAACAAATCTTCCTAATTCGCACTTGTTCTAGCCCGTAACATTCCGGTGTTTGAACCAGAATCTTTGATATCAATTTGTAACATACCCAACCTCCCACAGGCAAGAAATGCCACACCACAAACACACCTCTTAGCTGATTTTGAATCTCTAATAATAGTTAATTAATAAAGAAGCATGAAATACATACATGCAATGATCAAGATTCATACTACAACAAAAAATACATGCACAACATTAACTAGCGAGCATGCATATTATAAGTACAAATATTAGGTATAATAATTTAATACACAGTGGAAATAAATACACAAGCAAAGAAACCATAACAGAGAGCTCTAATATTTTATAAAAGAAGACACCAACTGGTTGGATACCAAGGACGTTCCACCCAATCGTAGACATTGTTGTTTCAAGTCTCAAAGCTAATTTCACCCCCGATCCAGGGCTATGAATCCACAAGGATGGTTCCATAGTGTTACTTGGATTCCCAAACCACTCTCACAAGATTCTCCAACACTCACAATAATCTAAGTACCCAACTCTCTTCTACCCAGCCTGCACCACCCAAGAGAATGGACCTCCACCATTCTCTACCACACAGTGCCTCAGGGAGTCATTCTCCTTCCAGGGCTCCAGCACAGCTAGTCCATAATCTCCATGTTGGGAATCTCAGGATTCGCAGCTGTGACCAAATATGAACACAGGCTAAGCATCTCATACATATAGGCCTCAAATCTTGGCTAGATTACACCAGCAATCTCTATAGCCCACAAACTCGTGGATGTTCTTCAACAGTTCATCTTCCTTTCCCAAGCCAAGACACAAAAATGAGGAAAGATGAGTGGGTGACAGAAAAGAATGGAGTGAGACTCCATGAGAGAGGAATAATGGTGAACAAATCAAGTGAATGAACATGTGAGGTGACCAACAACAACACCAGAATGGGGATGGAATGAGAGTGAGCGAATGACCAAAACGAATGAGAGAATTATCCAACCGGGAAACCCATTCCATAGACCAGGGATGGTTTTTTGTAATTCATGGGTTTCAAGAACCTCTTGGCATTCCCCCAAGAGCTCGCGTAACTGATTTCCCTCCCATTACACAAAATGGGTAATTAAAGAAATCAAATAAGCACTTAGCCCCTTAAGCCCCCTCTCTTGTGGAATCATAGCCCCCTATAACTCTATTCCTTGTCCGTCTAGCAGCCAACGATGTATTTATTATTTATAATGGTGACACATTACATTTATTAGGCACACTAGCCTTTTTGTAATTGTTTGGGCACTCCGACCTCTCAACAATGTAACAATACATTATTTAATGTGGGGGGTCAAAACTGGGGGTTTTCTTGATTAAACCCAAGTTTTGATGTTAACTAAGTCATCATCTTATTCTGGAAGTGACTACCATGGTCTGTGGCAATCTCCTTTGGAATATCGAACCTAGCTACAATCTAGTTGAAAATGAAAAGCGTAGTCATTTCTCCATCATTACTGAATGTCGGTATGGCCTCGACCCACTTAGTGAAGTAGTCTATTACCACAATGATGTAACAATTCCCCCTAAACGAAGTCAGGTGGCATGTAGTGAAATCAATCCCCCATTTAGTGAAAGGACCAACCACAACAACTAGAAACATGGGAGTAGGATGTGCACGCATCTTCCGAGAGAATATCTGGCATGGGTGATACTTCTTTACCACCTCTACACAATATTTGATCAACGAGGGCCATAGGCATATAGTGCAAAGAATTTTTTGGGATGTTTCCAACCAAAACAAGTGACCGCCACATGCTTTAGTGTGGCAATCATTCAACACAATCTATGTCTCTTCGTGAGTGAGACAATGACGGAGAATGAAATCAATTCCTGGACGATATAAAGTATCATCGATGATAAGATAGTTCCACACTCGATGGTGTATCCGATGACACTCATCGTGAGAAGCAGAGGTAGGGCACTTCAAATTATGAAGATACACAAGTATATCACCATACCAAGGGTCTAAAGATGAAATAAGGGAAAGATAGTCATTGATCAGTGACTCTTCGGGAAAATCGTTACCACTCTCGATCGGAAGTTCTGAAATTAGCTCAGCAAATACCAAGGACTTTTTAGACTTTGTCAAAACAAAGTCCAAGTCAAATTATTGAAGGATGACTATCCATTGATTAATTTTCCCGTTGATGACCTGTCGTGTCAACACATATTGAAAATGGTTCACAACAACTATGGTGATGGTATTGTGAAGTAGAATGTAATGATGGAATCTTTGGACAACATGGATTGCTTCCAAAGCCAGTTTCTCAACATGGGTGTAGTTGAGTTCCAGTATGACCAAGCCTCAGCTAAGATAGTAGATAACATTCTCCTTGAGCACATCATCCTCTTGAACCAAGACCATGCCAATAGTAGACTCTACCACATCCAAGTAGAACAAGAAATCCTTGCCATAATCCAGGGGACTAAGTAGAGGGTCAGACATTAGAGCATGTTTCAATGCTTTTAAAGAGTGTTGATCCAGTTCATTCCAAAAGAATGGGACCTCTTTTTTCAAGAGACACATAAAATCTTTAGTAATCTCGGCATATGTTGGCACAAGCATAGACCCAAGGTTCAATGCTTCAACATCGTACCAACAAAACCATAACTACTAGCCCTTTCGGCAACACCTGCGAAGCAGATGAAGTCTCACCCAAGGTAGAGGCAGGGGTGGTTGTAGGAATCCAGTGTCTGCAACCTTATCTAGGACACGGATCTATGATTACACCACTCTAACAAGCACTTGGCAGTTAACATTCATCAGTATTTAACCCTTATTCACATCGCAGATCCAAACCCTAATTACATAGCAACGTAGTGTTCTACTAGATCTAACACATTCAATCACTTAGCATGGAGAGATAGATCAGATCTAACATTCGTTCACATTACCAAGCACTAATCTATTATACTAGATGCATCACACATAAAGATATCGACACTAAGTATAAATCACATCACTAACATACAACCATAATGCACAAAGCAACCATAACACAATATATACGTGGTTCACCCCAATGTGGGGCTACATCCACCAACTCTTCTCTTCTTTATTATCTTATGTCAATCTTCTACAAGCACAGAGCCCAAAAACCCTACTCTGCATAGGACAGGAGATCTATGCACCTCGCCAGATCCTCCTTCCTCGATTTAGGTCACAGCACAAATCCTTCTTACGCAGTCTATACACAGGAATCTTACAATCACTTGCACTTAGCTCTACAAGTATTAACAGATAGTATGCACAAAGCATCCACAACTATTCACACTTAGCACATTGGCCTTTACTTTCCCCCCTACTTCGATCGCCTAGCTTTCTATTTATACATTACAAAATGGGCCTAAACATGGGTAAACTCATGGGATGACATCCCATACCCATTACATAGACCCTAATCCCAAAAACTTCCCTAAAAAGAGGCCAAGATCCTGCGATCTCTTATTTAACTTGTTCTATGCCTTCAACCAGCCTATCGAAGTCCCAAAAGAGGTCAAACATGACCAAGGATCTCCAAAACTTGGTCAAGGGCCAACAGGCCCCCAACACTCACCTATGACTCATCCCAAGTCACTCTGGTCTGGGTAACTCTGCCTCAAAAGCCTCGATCTTGGCTCGAGCTGCTTCAACCTGCTGTTGCGCCAAGGCCTCCTACTCGGTGAATTCTTGAATAACTTCCTCATTCATAGGTCCCTCTAATCGTTGTTCTACTGAAGTGACTACTTGTTCCAGCTCTGCTCCTTGGCCTTCAATCTTCTCAAAAAGTAGGCAAGCTGCATCCTGGACTGGTTGGAGCGTCTGAGTCACTTCCATGACTTTTATTTGTATGGCATGGACCTGTTGTTGAGCCGTGCGTTGTTCTTTGGATATTTTCATCCTCTCAACTGCTAACATGAATTCCAACTGCGCTTGTACTGTTGTTGCTTGTTGTTTTTCTTCCTGGAGCTATGACTCTAGTGTCTTCAGTTCATCGCCCTCAGTAAGGTGCTCATAAGTCTGTGCACTGTGAATGCTTAGATGTTTACATTATGTGGCTAATGCTTTCATCCTTTCAACTATGCTCTAGGTAGTTTCTTCTCTCTGGTCTCACATTTCCTGTGGAGTGCTTGGCACTATTTGTAGCTCTAGTTCTGTGACTCTCTGTTGAAGCTGTTGAATGGCTTCAGCAAGCTTCATGACTTGATTTACTATAGGGTCTTCTTCCATATGCTCCAAGCCTGTCACAGAGCAAAGTGATATGTTGATTGTTTCTTTAACTCTGACCTGCTCCGCGAGTAGCTGTTGTTTCTCCTGTTGGATTTGTGCCTTATTTTATTCTAACTTGGTTTGAAGGTTGTCCTTCTCCTATTGTGCAAATCAACATTGCTCTATGATTTCCTCTTGTGCTTGCTTTAGGGTCATTGAGGCCTATTCTTTTTCTTCCTACACACGATGAAGGCAAGATTCTGTCACATCAGCTATTTTGTGGAGTTGGGTAGGCTCATCTCCCAACTCTGGTTCTTCTGGTGGCGGGGGCACAGTGGACACTGTGTGACTGGAGTGAAGGACTTGTTTTACTCCTCTCAGCTATGTCTCAATTCTATCATACATGGCTTCTTCTTTGGCTTCAGTTCTCTGCAAAATATCTTCTGAGGCATCGGATACAGCTACGATAATGAAGTCGAAGTCATCAACCGTGAGTACAGTCTGCAGCTTCGGCTTACTTTCTTTGGACTTCTTTCGCGATGTAGGTTTCATTGGGGAAACCCAAGGGGGGTTCCTAGGCGGTGTTACTTCACCTTTATTTTGCTTGCCTTCTCCCCCTTCTTTTTCTTCTTTGTCCACTTCGTTGTCTCCTCCTCCACTAGGTTAATCTGATGCAGTCTCTTTTGATGTGTTGTGTATTTCCTGTACATCTTCCTTATTTTTCTTCCTGCTACTACTAGGTGCATCATACTCTTCACGAGTAACCACTGGACTTCCAATGAGGTTGGGATCGGACAGTGCTACTTGGTCGACTGGTATAAGGAACTCTGCAGCCCATTCCCCGGTGATTTCTTCTCGGTCCTCCTCTATGAGCTTGTAGTAAGACTGAATCTCTTCTTTACTTTTCTCTACATGCAGAGTAATATAAATAAAATGCCTATCTGTGCGGAACTTCATAAGGGGCTTGAACTTGTCCAGGGTATTTAGCATCATACAAGTGAAAGACTCAATATCCCTCTTCGGTTGATGGTAGTAAGTATGGAATATTGTGTTTGAATGCCATTGTTTCCCCATATCGCTTGAATACTAGAGTGTGGTGAACTTCACAGCTAGTGGCTCAAATGGGTCAATGTAAGGGAAGGTCACACCTTTCGACATCTCCTTAGTAAACGCAATGAGGATCAGCAGCCAGCTAAAATGGAACTCATAGTCCTGATCTTGAGCTATGCGACAATCCAATTCTAATTGGTTGACTAAGTAACTAGCCCAGTTCATCTGGAGTCCTTCCACACATTTTCCAGTGAAGTAAACGACACACCCTATGACTTGCATGGGTCTATTCTTTCTTACTAGATTATTAGCAATCAACTGGAAAGAAAGGTGCATTGCGCCATTCTGAATGGAGGATACCTTGTAGCCTCGCATTCCTTTCTCTACATCATCATAGGTGTCTTTGATATTTTGTGCCAGGGCGCAATCTGCAGCCTTCCCTGGATAAAAGTCTTGCGGGTCTAGTCCCTGCAGGCTCAATCTGGTGATCCTATGGATTAGCGTCAGATTGATGGTGATGCGTCTATCTAACCATAGATACCCGCCATGGAATCACGACAACAGGATCTTAACACACGTGTTAACCTCCTGGTGCCTTCCAAAATGTGGTATCTTCATCATGTTTAAGATAGTGGACCTTGTGATGTCCATAGTCCATAGCCAGGGGATGATTGTCGACTTCTTCCCCTTTGTCTTGGTCAAATATTTGTGAGGTGTGATCATGCCATAGATCTTGCGTTCTCCTAGGCTATAGTCATTGATATTCAAGGTTGGAATCCTCTCCAATTGCGGTCTGACTACTTGTATTCCCTTCGAAAGATACGCAGTGATGATTGTGTATTCGAAGTCCCTCGGGACACTGTCATGACTCACCACACCAGCCAGGGTTGGGATGTAGTCGGGTAGGATGGATGGAATTAGCTTTTCATTTTCCAAGTCATCTCGATGCTTGGTTCTTTTCTTAGTCGCAGCTTGGGATGGTCCAGATCCATGAGCAGTCGATGGGGAGGCTTGCACTCCTCATGTTGATGAGGCTTGGATGCTTGCGGACATCACCTTCTCAGCCATGAGGTCTATTAGAATCTCTTCAACGGCTTTTTCCGCTGCGCTAATTTCGTCTGCATGCACACTTGAGATCTGATATCTCAGGTTGATGAAAAATACTCACTGTAACAGAATATATGGCGAGGTCTCAATGATCACTACACGAAATCAACTAGTTGTATGTGGGCTCAGATAATCACAATTGGAAAAAGTGTTCTTGGTGCAACACTCGATGGGATAAATAGATAACACCATAACGGGTTCTTTCAACAGGTCACAAAGCCTTATTCAATGTAATTCCATTCGTTATGGCGCAGTCCCAATGGTCCAATGGAAAACTTTCAGGCCATAACTGCTTTCCTAACCATTCGGGAGCATCAATCAAATGGTCATAATGCCTCCAATAGTTATATTGATCTGCCATGGTGAAGTGTCATTCTGTGTTGTACTGATATTCCGGCGAAGTTAGAGTTCTGGAAACCTTTCTTATGCGAAGTGTTCTTTGGAACTTCTTGCAATTTTTCTAACTTTACCCTCTTCTTACTGAGCTTTCTAGACTTCTTTCTTGTGATCTAAATCATTGGTTTCCTCTTTCCATTAGTGTTCTTATCTCCTCTTGGCATGATAACTTTGCACTGTGGAGGCTCTTTCATAGGATTCAAGGGTAATACTTATTCTCTTTTTGGGGTAGGTTCTCTAATCTCTTGTATAGATAGGTGTCTCCGGTCTTCCTGTGTCCTTTCAACTTTGACATTCATATATTTTGTCCTTATCATCTTTGACTAGTTCTCTTGTTCTTCCAGTAAGTGCGCTATTCTCCTAGCCATGAAATATCATAGTTCTTTCTTTTTCTATTCTAGATCCTCCTCTTCTTGTTCCCTTCGTATCTGATCTTTCTCAATCCAGGTTTTTCCTAGCAAGATAGAAAATGGGGTGTTGTTCTCAACAAACTTAACGATCTCAAATTCTTCTTCTGTCGAAGTTCCATGAGCACTCATAGACATCTGGGTAAGTCTTCCACATAGGTTTATCATCTTTCCTCTAAATAATCCTATTCTTCCTAATGAAGGAACCATAGCAAGATTTACCAAAATTTCCCAAGTTCTTTCTGTCATGATATTCACTTGTGTTTCCTCATCTAGGACACAGTCTATGTCGAAGTCTCCTATTCTTGTTTCTATGTACTCTTTCTCTTTTAAGACCTCTGATAAGTTGATATTTATGTAGTCATTCAAGGTTTCTTTCATATGTAGTAATACAGTCTCTGATTCTTTCTGGGGTTCTATCATATCCTTAGTTTCTTGGCCTGTCTTATAGTTTTATTGTTTCATATTCATCTTTTCAACTTTAGAAATCATCCTAGGACAATCCAAAACTTCATGGTCCATAGATTTACAGCAAAGACAACTAGGTCTTCTACCAGGGAATTCCTTAGCAAGATGTCTCGGTCTTCTGCAACTGTAACAAATGGTTAATCCTCTCTTTCTCTTAAATGATCCCCAACCCTTCCTGTACCGCGCATTGGGATCACAGTAACTAACCTGCAAAAAATTCTTTCTAGGATCATGCATCCATTTGTTAGTCCAAACATTATTTCTATGCATAGGGATAGCATACCTTTCATTATTTCTATCAAATCTTCTTTCTTATAACTGTGCCCTAGTTTTCATATTAGGACAAAATTTATCAAACATACCTAGATCCATACTTTCAAAACAAAAATTTTCACTTATCTTACCTTGCTTGGAGCACAAATCTTCAAGATATTACCTCTGTTCTTCAAATCAGACTTCTCTTCTCAGCACAGAGCTTCATAAGTCAAGTATAATATTGCGCACTAAAGCAACATATCTATGCACAGAGCTTTCTTTTCTTCAGTTCCCAACAATCACAGTTCCATGTCCCAACAACGAAACCATTTGTTGGCACAGGGGTAGACCCAGGGTTCAATGCTTCAACAATGCACCAACAAAACCCTAACTATCGTCCCTTTTGGCAACATTTGAATGCAGATGAAGTCTCACCCGAGGTAGAGGCAGGGGTGGTTGCAGGACTCCAGTGTTCGTAACCTTAGCTAGGACACAGATCTGTGATTACACCATTCTAACAATCACTTAGCAGTTAACATTCATCAGTATTTAACCCTTATTCACATCAAAGATCCAAACCCTTATTACAAAGCAACGCAGTGTTCTACTAGATCTAACACATTCAAGCACTTAGCATGGAGAGATAGATCAGATCTAACATTCATTCACATTACCAAGAACTAAGTTGTTATACCAGATGCATCACACATAAATATATCGACACTAAGCATAAATCACATCACTAACATACAACCATAATGCACAAAGAAACCATAACACAAGATATACATGGTTCACCCCAGTGTGGGGCTACATCCACCAACTCTTCTCTTCTTTATTATCTTTTGTCAATCTTCTACAAGCACGGATCCCAAAAACCCTACTCTGCATAGGACAGGAGATCTACGCACCTCACCAGATCCTCCTTCCCCGAGTTAGCTTATAGCACAAAGCCTTCTTACATAGTCTATACACAGGCCTCTTACAATCACTTGCACTTATCTCTACAAGTCTTAACACATAGTATGCACAAATCATCCACAACTATTCACACTTAGCACATTGGCCTTCACTTGCCCCCCTACTTACATCACCTAGATTTCTATTTATACATTACAAAATGGGCCTAAACATGGGTAAACCCATGGGCCGACATCCCATACCCGTTACATAAACCCTAATCCCAAAAATTTCCCTAAAAAGGGGCCGAGATCCCATGATCTCTACTTCGACTTGCGCTCTGCCTTTGACCAGCCTGTCGAAGTCCCAAAAGAGGTCAAGCATGACCAAGGATCTCCAAAACTTGGTCAAGGGCCAACAACATAGTTGGAAACAAAATGACGAAGAAATTTATATTTCCCTTGTATACTTTAAAGCTAGGGGATTGTGTGCGAAGGAGGCAATTGAACTATTTCCTCAACCTTCAAAGGACCTACCATGGTCCCTTTAGTCAACATGATAAAACCCAACAAGCGACCCAATATTATGAAAAAACTACACTTTTTAGGATTAAGGCAAATCTGGTAATAGTGACACTTCTCAAAGATAAGTCGTAAGTGGGTGGTATGATCGAATCTCTTACGAGAATGTGATGTCAGATCATCAAGATACGCCTCGACTATTTTCTTGAGATCATGGAAGGTGAATGACATGGCTCGTTGAAAAGTAGCTCCATCATTCTTAAGGCGAAAAGGAATTTTGTTGTATGTGAACATCCCCAAGGACATATGAACACGGTCTTATGTTGATCCTCGGGTTTGATCTAAATCTAGTTGTACCCGGAAAAACCATCCATAAAACAAAATAATTCACAGCCCGCACATTCATCGACAATCTAATCAATGAATGGGGTTGGAAAATTATATTCCAAGAAATATTTGTTCAGATCATGAAAGTACATATACACACAAATCATATCTTGTTTTTTGTTGACAGGAACAGGGTTTGACACCCATTCTATCAATTGCACTAGATAGATGAAACCATCCTTAATTAGTTTCTTTACATTATCCTTGATGGTCGTTGCCTTGTGAGGATTGACTAGGCGAAGCCTCAACCAGACCAACTTAGCATTGGGGTAAGTCCTTATCTCATTTTTTACTATATGAGGATCAATTCCTGGCATCTCCTCATAAGACGAGGAAAAAATGTGAAAATCTTGAAATAATTCAATGTATATCTAAATCACCTTGGAGGAACAATATGCTCCGATGAAGATGTTTTCAACGACGCCAGGGGTTCTAGAGATGTCAATTGGAATTATTTCAACTATACTCTCCATGTTTCCCTCGGCATAGATTATGTGCATGGCCAGAGGGTTAACAGAACAATTGGAATCTATATTCATGGTCGTAGTGAACTCTTCTCCTTCTACTCTCCTTAGATCGAGTAAAAAATAAGATCTATGGTGAAGATCATCCCAAGGTCTATCCAGCCCATTCATTTCCCCCAAAATTTCCTTGTCAAAGGGCAAGACCAAGTCCAAAGGATCATGAGTAGTAAGAGAGTCTTGATCCCAAATAGGCTCGAGAACGTGATCTAACTGCTATGGGGGAGCCAAATCAAGGTTGGTCGAGGTTTGTTGGAAAATGTTGCATGCAACCTCAATAGTGGATAGAGGCGTACATATTTTGGGATGCCTTACCCATTTCATCGAAGCCGATGGGGATGGTAAAGTCCACGGGTTATTAAAATAACTCGTTCAAAAAGAAGCTACTTGAAAAATCACAGTCTTCGACTGATTGAGGACAGTCAAAATAAAATTGACATCATTCGAAGGTGGTGGATAATAAAGAGTCCCCATTACAGATGGAAAAAATATATAACCTAAGTTGTTGGTACATAGGTACTAGGTTGTCAATAATAGAGACCGTGGATGCCCCCGATGAAGGGTCAAGATGAGAGAAGGATAACTAATCAATGGTCACAATCTGACCTTCGTGAGGAAAACATAAGACCTAAAAAATGGTAAATACAATCACTGTCATTACGTTGGTCCAACTCTATCCCAACAAAATATTGTAGTCAAGAGGCACATCGACTACTTCTACCTCCACGCATATGGTTTTTTCCTCCAAATACACGAGGAAGGAATGGATTATTCCATGTGGTCTAAAATACCGGTCGTCAAATACAGTTAACAACATCGGTGATAGAGACAACTTAGGTTGTCCAATGGCCTTCCAACATGCCAACAACATCACGCAAGTCAAGGCACCCTCATCTACCACCATGCGGAAAATGTTTTGTGTCAATGATTTTGTGGCATAAACCACTACTATATGAAAAGTGACATGGTGAGGCAAATGAGGTTTATAATCGGTAGGGTAAAAAAAAATCATTCATGAGTTAATAGTCTTGGCAACACCCAAGGCAGATAACAATGCTTTCATCTCTGAGGGGAAACTCTAAATAACTTCTAGAGCCTACATTGTACAAGTATTTTGTGTTGGATCCTCCACAATGGAGTAGTTTTGAGCCTCCCTTGTGTTTGGGTTGTGAGAAGCCTTCTTAAATGCACCCTCATGGATGTGAGTCATAGTTTCTCCCACATTATTCCCAATATGAAGAGGAGGTGACGAGTTGGAATCTTATTTTCCCTTGTCAGCAGATTCCGACATTCTGTAATCGTGAGCCCTAGTCTGCAGATGAGCAGTCGATCTCATCATGTATATGTTTGTGTCTCTATTATTATAATTAGGTGTGGGGGATCCCTAAATTCCCCCAGGCGCATTTGTGGATGAGAAATCTTGAAACATATTTTTCCCTTGTGGGAAAGGGTTGGTTAACACATCAGTTTGTTGTTGTGCCAAGAGCTTCTAGGATTCCTCAAGCCAAGGGAATTGGTGAGTCAAGTGATCATTCGTGCAAATCTTACACAAAAACTTCACCTTATTTTTTCATTTTTACCCTCGCCGACATTATTCACATCCTTGTTATCCCCCTTACTCATCTTGCCTTTGGATTTCCTATTTCCCTCAGGTTGTTGGTTACCCTTTGGATTCGTCGATTGTACACTATGTACTTCCGACATTTGGGTTATGGGGGCAGTCGAACCAGAATTTTGGTTGGCCACAGTCTATTGAATTGATAATTGTAGTAATAGGTTAGTCAACTGATATGTGGGATTACTTTATGTTGATCCTACCATACCATCAGCATGAGGCCTAAACTTCTATTTGGTCTTGTCAAAATTTGATCATTGTGCATCTGGGAGGATCTCGTACAACATATCAGATTGAGATTAAATCAATTCTAGTTTCTAGGCACTCATAATTTCCTCTTCTTCGGAAAATAATATGGAAGTTGTGATGTCTTTGGAGACACAAGGCACCAAGGAATTTAGGAACCACTCGAGAAAAAATGTGGGAGGGACCTTCAATTTGATCAAGCTCTTTCGACAACACCATTCTCAGATGTGATCTTAGATATGGATGGACTTTGTTTGCTTTAAGTTGGCCAGCAACTCGGTACCGACATCATATCTCACCGGTAACTAGAAATGGTTTAAGAAAAACATTGACATATCGTTAAATTAAGAATACTTCAAGTTATCGAGCTCAGTATACCATTTCGCATCACCCCCTATAAGAGTGCGTTGAAATAAATGCAACTGAATAGAATCATCCTTCAACGAGTTGGAGGAGAACCATAAATGAAATGTCTTAACATGATCACCTAGATCTTCGCCATCCTTTCCTTCAAACTTAGGTATGTTTGATGGCAACTTAGTCGACATGGGGGGGCAACGTGGATCATGATAGATCGGATCATTCAACAACTTCAACAAGTCTAGAAAATGAATATTTTCCAAGAAAGGTAACCTGTGTTGTGGTGGATTCAAACGAAAAGAGGAGTCTTGTTTTTTATTGGCACTAGGTTGCCAGGAAAAGTGTGCTTATTGCCCAAGGTTTTGATAGAAACCACAATGTCCTTGGCCAGTAAAAGGAGGTTTCTCTTGATTCTACATCGTCAACAGATTCACATAATTCGAGGACATACCCTGGGTAGGGATTTCTCCCTGGAATATATTCCAAGGACCTTGGTTGGGGATGCCCCTAGTTGATCCTCCTGGCATAGGTATTGAACCCTGCTCGTGGTTCCACTAAGAGTGGGAGGGGTTTCCCCTGATCGACATCCCTTGCGAAGGAAAATATTTCCAAGACCTTGAGAGGAGAAACCTCATGTCATCACTCCCTCTGAAGGAACAAAACCTTGCACAAGGTTGGATTGATTAAATACGGGGTTTCCCCATGAAGAGAAAGTGTTGTTTTCGAAAGCACCAAAAATAGAAAAGGGCATAGACCCAACCAGATTCATACAGGACTGAGGCCCAGGACTACCTCCATTTAACAAGATGGAACTAGTATAGAGCCTGAATGGCTACTTGAAAGCACCTCCGAGCGAAGGGGATGAAGGAGGGATATGACCTCCACCATAAGGGATAGCATTAAACGAGGCAGTAGTACCCATGAAATATCATTACAAGGGAGCACTAGAACTCCATGCCCCCAGACCAACAGTCTATAGAGTAGAGCAATTTAAGGTTGAGCTAGAGTCAAAACCCGACATCCCATATGAAAAGGGACTGCCAGACATTTTATGTATAGAAGGAACAATGGTCATAGTCATTGAGGGGACTGTGCCACTGCCAGAAGTTGTAGGTTTCTGGAAATTCGTAGTCCTTAGAGGTGAAGGTGGGGGAGGGGGAACGACACCTCCTGCCGTGAAAACCAATATGGAAGTATGAGGACTCCCATAAGAGGTAGAATTAGTTTCTTCCATCGTCGCTCATTTAAAAAAATGATGTTCGGGTGAAGTCACCTCAGTGGGGACTATCTGAATAAGGAGTGGCGCTGATAAATCAATGATCGAAGGGTTTGCGGGCTTGAAGCCTTCAACTTCAAGGTCAGAAATGGTGGACTCCTCTGGTGCAAGTGTATATTCTCTAGGATCAAGCTCAGTCACAACTTTTAGCGTCTCGGGTACTTCAAAATAACCCTCTTGATATAGCCTTCCCATCAGTGGTGGCAAAGGTGGCTCCAAAGTAACCAGTGATAGGCCCTAAAGCCTACATGAATGATGAAGTTGTTTATCTTCCACCTTGTGAAATGATCAACTGATACTCTAATCTTACGCTATCACTAAACACAAATCACACACTAAAAATTCCCTAAAGGAAAATCAAGCAATCAACATATTGGCAGGAAAAGAGTTACGTCAATCAACACTAGAGAAACTTACCAGTGCAAGTGTAACTCGAACATGGAAACACCCTTCGGGTATACTCTTAAAAGTGTGATCCAATGTCTACCCTAGGTACTACGGTATACCCCCACAATCACCTATGTAAGTCCCTACAAAATAGAAACTAGGTTTCCATCTCAGAGCCAGTCATCAGGTGGGTACAGTCGATAGTCAAGTTGATCGTAATGAGGAGGATAAAAAAGTTTGAATCCTTTCAAGGGTACCAAAGGAAAATGGTCCAGAAGAAAACTAAGTATCTTGAATGGATTCGAGGTTCACGAAGCTCTATAGTCAAATGCGGTTAGTAATTATCCCAAGAATTACCTGCAATATGTGATCCCCACTATGTTTGGTCCGGATTTGGAGGGGTTATCTCCTCTACCTTTTCTCACGCGACCTTGTGTTTAGCACCTTTGTTAGAGGGGGGTCCTGACTAACTCTTACAAAACTATACCTTTATGCTTCCTATCGCAGACACTTATGTTTATTTAAGAGGCCTTGAAGTGTTTCCTCTCCACACCTATTCCAATGCCCTAAAGCCTAGACTACTTCATGTACCTTATAAACAGAAAATTCTAGTTGATTTTATATGGGTTAATTTACTCAATAGGGTATGAAAGTGAAACTTGTATCGTTATTAAGAGATGAAAGAGAAGAAATAAAAAATCTTTTTAGAACATTGTGCAAAAACAAAACTACATTCTACAACTGAAAAAATGGATTTTAAACTTTGACGGTGCAAACTTTTCGAAATATAGACCAAGATCCTAAAATTAAATTTTTTTCCTAGAATTTTTTTTCATTTTAAAATGAAATACAAACTAATAAAACTTTCAAGGAAGCAACCTAGAAGGAACTTTGGAATTGAAACTATTTTCTTTTGTAAAACCAACCTATGCTACTAATACTAAACAAACATGCATAATAAAATGCAAATGCAGTTAATGAACTATGACAATTTCTTTTTTATTTTTGTATGCTTAGAAATGAAAATAATAAACAAATGATATTTTTTCCTTTTTCAAAGCATAATCAAGGGAAAGAGAAGACAAACCAAAGACTGACACAAACCCTAATCCACTTCTTGAAAGCATGGATTCACTCGAATCAACAGGAGGATCTAAAGATCATAAGTTCACCCTTAACCTTGACAACAAACAAAAGAGATAAAGAAACAAAAAGATTATTTACAAATTGCAAGATAATATGAGCCTTTAACCCAACTAAACACAATCAACAGAGACCTTAAAGAACTCAGGAAGACCTGAGGAATCAAGAGCTTACTAACAGGAAACAAAATTATTATTTTTTAACTCTTCCAGAACACAGAGACGTGTGTTGTGCACGAGAAACCTTTGTATGTATTCAGTTTTTATATAATGCAGTAAGCATATGTATGTGTGCCATACAGAGAACAAGGCACGTGCACCTCTGCAAATTTTCAAAAAGAAAAATTTTAGACAAAAAAATAGGGAAAGAGAAGTTGGTAGGCACCTAGAAGATGACTAGAGACTCATCCTAACTCAAAATACTCAGAAAACTCAGAAAGAAAATGAAAATCAAATCAAACCAAGATCTCCCACTAAAACCCTAGAGAGACACCCTGGTGGAGTCACCAATTATGCTATGGGGAAATTCCCCCTAAATTGGGTCTAAGGAATAGGCAGAGCGATAACTCCCTTAAAAGACTGACTTATCTCTAATCTACCCCAAAACAATCTAGACTAAGTGATGAGAGAGAGGGAAGAGAAGGTTAAGAAGAGCACCTTGAATCCTTATGGTTGATGTAGAGCTCTTCCACTTGTTGTTTCCTCTTAGATCACAAATATCCTTCCAAAGATGACCTGGAATAGATTAATAATACAACACAATGACATATATAATCTGTATTAATCACTTAAAAATCCTAAATATAGATGTAAATGATCAAATAGATAAGAACAAGTACACATAAAGTTTTTGGACAAAGATAATCTCGTTTATTCATACACAAGATGAAAGGTTACAACCTTTTCTTGCGAACACCACTCTACAAACCAAGTCTGGGCTCCTTTGTCGTGGCTCCAAGTGCACCAATCCCACATATAATTCTCACAACCAACATGCCATCAAGGGAAGAAGGAAGGGTTTCATAGGGAGAATGGATGGAGGGGAAATTTGAGGATAAAACTCAAAGCAAGATGCAAAACTTGGGCAATGAGAGGGAAAGTATTTTGGCAGAGTTTTCTTATTTTCTTGTTCATATTTCTAAATGACTCCCCTAGACCTCTTTTTATATGAGAAAAAGATGGTTATTCGTTTTGGGGATGGGATACAAGGGGTAAAATGGTTAGGAAACCCTTTATAGCCCATAAAGTCCGTTGAAATACGTGCAATTTTATATTTTTTTCATTTTTTGGAGGTAAACACAGGATAACTAGCATGAAACAAGCATATGTACATGGGAAAACTAGCATGCAGCACGCGTATGTACGCGGGATAATAGTGCAGAAGAGCGCATACATTATCCAAAAAGTTGTTTTTTAGAAGGAAACCTCAACAGTATAATTGGTAAAGGATGCAAATGGATGGGTCAATGTGTTGGATGCATAGATGTGGCATTTTGGACTATAACAATAGGATACTTAAGTAAGAACACTTAAGACTTATAAAAAAATTTGTGTTTTCTTTAGAAAAGAAGTCAAATGAAGAATGACTAACCGATATGGAAATCAATAAAACCCTGAAAGAAAAAACTAACTTTTAAGATAAGAAAAGCAACTAAAGAAAAAGTGGTACCTAATATTTGCAAAAAAAATTACAGGTGTGTTGTGGATTCAACAAATTTTTATTCACTATACATACCCAGCCTCTCTACATACATACCTTCAAACAAAACAAATCAATTTCAATTATAGTGGAAGCTATAAGAAACTTAGAAAAAAAAAGTGTTCATAGATTCTCTTATACTTAAATTTGAGATGAATCTTTTTCTTGTAATCAAAAGGCCTAGTTATTTAGCCAAGCAGAATGATAAGGCCTTTTGATTGATAACTTTAAGCTTTGAGAAAGAAACTAATTTAGATCACACTTCCATTTGTCATGAGGTTTTGATAGATATCTAAGTGAATCTATCACTCTTCCATTTTTGCTCCGCTTCCAACAAGCATCCATAGCCCCGACACAGTTACCTCGATATCATAGACCTTGCTTCGTTGTCAGTGAGCATCCATATCCTTGGTGGAGATATAGTATGCATCCCCTCATTATAAAATATGTTTCACCTTAATATGATTCCCTTCCTTGAACCCCTTTTAACACATTCTTTATTTTCTTTCTCTTTTTCTCTTTTTATATTATCATTGTCATCCTTTCTTTTAAGAGGAAAACCAAGTGAAACAAAACCTTTAAGCTTCTAAGGATGATATATGTTGCTCAATATTTGAATCAATTACTTAAGAATTAGACTTATCCTTTCAAGAGAAGAATGACATTCATCAATATTTCCTCATTACTTAGATCATATTATAAATATTATGACTTATTTAACCACTCACTATTGGTAACAACAAGTACTTCCACTGATAAAGGCATTGAATGTTTCCAAAAATTCTATAGAAATGAAACTATAAACCACTTTATGGCTCCTTGTTCACTTCATGGTTGACTCACTTTACTTTTGGATGAAGAAAGAATCAAGTGTGTAGTAAAGAAATAGGTTCCTTATTTCACCAAATGTTGAAAACTCATCATCCTTAAACGGTGATAAAGGGAAAATGAGATGCAATCATAACATGCAAACTAAGTAAATGGGAAATGTAACTGAGAAAAATCAAAATCAAACCAAAATTGTATAAGACAAGAAAATATTGCCATACATTTGATTTCTTATGCAAGACAATCATGTGAAGTAATGCTTCAGAATATGGCCTATGATAGGAAGGGAAACAAGTTTTCCGTCCAAGGTTTCTAACATATATGTGCCAGCTCCTATTTTCTCTTCAATTTGGCAGGGACTGAGCCATAAATTATGAACCTTAGTATGATTTAAGGACCAAACCATCTATCTCAAAAAATTTGGCACCAGCCTTATGTTTGCCAAACCATCTTTTTGTGATCTTTTGATGAGATGCAAATTTATGTTTATCTTTCTCCCTTTCCTCATCCAACATAATCTATGTGTTAGTTCTATTATAGAGAGTGGAATAATTTTGTCCCCTTGAAGCTTGGGATAATTGTAACGATGACAAGAAAACATTTGGTGAAATAATTGCCTCTTTCCCGTAAACCAAATAGACAAGTACCCAATGCTTCTTTATGTGTGACTCTATTAACACTAAGAGCATTGGACAAAGCATTGTGCCAATTTTAGTGGTTCTTGGCTACAATTTTTTTATGGATAGGAATCATATTCTTATTTGTTGACTCAGCCACTACATCACCTTGTGGATAATAGTGAGATAAATATGTAAGAATGATTCCCTTATCTAAATCTAATTTATACAATAACAAAGAAGAAAAGTACAACGAATTTTCAAACACAATGACTGAAGGAAATCCAAATCTAGTGATCAAATGTTGTTCCAGGAATTGTATAAGCACCCTTTCATTCACTTGTGTTAACACATAGCCTAATCCCACTGAGTAAAGTAATATGTTGCAGTTAAGATGTACTTGTGAAGTTTTGACAAGTGTGGGTTTATCTCTCCTATGATAGAAATGTCCCGCTACTCAAAAGGTCCATCGATTTAGATAGATTACAAGGGTATCAATGCTTCTTCTCTCCTCCTGCACTTAGTTCACATGTTTTACATTTTTTCACAAAAGAATGAGCATCTTGAAAGAGAGTAGGCCGGTAGTATCCAGCTCTCAAAATATTTTGAGCTATGGTTTCACCCATGAAATCGTATTACTCAATAGCTGGATATGATGATCCTCTTGACCTCTACTTTTCTAAAAGTGTTTGATATAGTTTAGTTGTTCCTACACCTTTCCCTATTGTTATTTCCGTATTAGGTTTTCCTTGTATAGCATGGATAATTTCATGCTCAACTCCTATAAATCAAACACTTTGGAGGTGAAGTCCCTTTTGATTTGATCATTCAACTTATCTTCCTCCAAGACTTATTCAATGAAATTATTAACCATGTCTTGTGAACAATTATAGTATTTGACTTGATTTTCAAGCAAACCAAATTGTTTCCCAAGGCTCTGAATATACTTTGCTTCTGCCTTAACCTTTTTCATGATAGCATAAGAGACAATTATCCCAACATATGGTAGATCGCTAAGTCTATCTTTCTTTGTATCAATAATTGGTTCTTCATGTTGGGTTGTTATATTATTTGTAGTGGAAGAATAGCCATTTGACTATCTAGTCGAGGTGGATTGTGTTAGCACTAGAAGTCACCTCCAGATTGCGTTGGAGGTAATCCCAGTACCCATCAGAGTTTTATGTCATAGGTTTCTTTTAAAGAGGTCAAATGGGCACAAACTCAAGATGATATCATTTTAACTCAGAAAACTGGACTGGTATGCACATGCAGGTGAGGTCTTAATTAACTTCATTCAGTAAGTTGGAGTAAGGGTGAATAGAGGGAAGACTTTGATGAGAAGAGTGTAGATATCTATCGTAGACATCAGGTCTTCCAGCAGCCTAAGGAGGAAAAGATTCAAATACAAGATCCTCTTGGACTCAAAACTTCAGGAAACTAAAGAACATAAATAACAGCACTGCAATAAAACATACATTACAATACAGTTAAAACAATCCAAGTGAATCCTTCAATCATGGACACTTCAGTATCAGAGGCAAATAGGATGAAAAAGAAGTTGGCTTTAATTAAACAAGAAGTCTCAGATCAAAATACATAACCAGAGTTCTTCATCGGACCACTGCCTTCAAATCCTTCAGTAGGCACCTACTCTGTTAGATTGTGCGGGTTTGCTCATGTCAGATGCAATCTAGGCGTAGTTATGTTCTTTACAAGAAAAATTGTCGATAAGGAAGCTTCAGATCGTCAGCATGCCTTCATGGTTGTGCTTTGCAATGCTTTCCATTTATGGGGTGAGACAAGGTCTCAAATGTCACCCCCAATATTCAATAAATACCTTCATCGGGATCAGGACAGGGCCTGACACTCATGAATATTTCCAGGCAGTGCCACACGAATTTGTTTTAATCAATCCCGACGTCTCGAGGCCAAGAAAATATCCTTATGTGACCAATACGGACGCTTTTGGTCTTTGGCGGAGCTCCTCTCCATCACTCCATATTCAATGTGACCTAGGGCCATGACTCTATGCAATTTTTCGATGCGAGCGTGACCAAGGGTGGTTTGACAGCAAACCACTTTTGTCCCTGCAATTCACCATGAACTGCCACGCGTCCCTTTCCAAAATCCATGGTTCTGATTGTGGACCACCCTTAAAATTTTAAAACGTGTGCACCTTCCAACCCTGTAATGGAGCATGATCATTGATATTTTGATCTGAGATGAGGTTTCATGGTCAACGGCCCAGCTCTGGCGCTTTAGATCGACGAATCGTATATTCCCTCTTTGAATCAACGATTAATATCTACTTTGTGAATCGGCCTTCGGGATATTTAATTCTCAAACCATATTTCCCTCTAAGAAAAACCTCCAGAGTTGAGGATCTAATGACGCATGGCATTCTGGATTTGAATGGTTGATATCCACTTTGGGTCTCTAGAACTTTGGGCCTTCGGGACTTCTAAGCACTTCTCATTTCAAATCTCTCGAAGCTCATTTCCCCGAAGGCTTGGATCAACTACCACATGTCCCCTTTAAAATCAATGGCTCATATTCACTTCGGGGCCTTTTGTTTTGGCATTATACTTTGTGCAAGTTTGCACTCCCAAACGTCCGTGAGCCGCTGATCTGGACTGTTCCCAGAATCTTCGATGCTAAAATGTTAAAATTGTCTTTTTCTTATGCTTCAATATCGAAACAGACTGTTTAAGAAAGTTTCACTTTATGTTCATGTTTGTGACCTAAACGATCAAGGATTTGGATGACTGTCTGGGAGATGAGAAAACATGGAGACCAGGATGCACAAATGAACAAGGGAAAATAGAAAATGATTTTATCGACTGAAGGGGGAAAAACTTCAAGACTCGGCCTGTGAAAAGGATAGAGACAGGGCAAAACTATAGACTTAGGTAGAAACCACAAACCCACATGACTCTAACAAGTTCATGTGATAACATTTGGCTCCATAGGGGATGGCATGCTCCCTATGAGCTGCCAAGAACCAATAGTTCTAGTACCTTAGTTGTTGGGTTATGGAGTCATGCTCAAAAAACGTCATGTTGAGGATTATATGCTGATAATTACTCTAAACAAAAGAAAATACATGGGCTCCAGAGGAGCTTATTTATATACAATCCTAGGATACTGATTTTTTACACAATGTTAGGTGAAAGTGAACCTCCACCATAGCCATTCAAGTGGCTTCCTAACTGGAAGACCATTTACTCTGTTAGTGATTGATAACAGATAATGCAATCGTGACAGCAGAACAATTACATCCTTCAACTTTCCTCCGGATGGAAATGGTGGGATAATACTTGGAGGCTTCAAATCATGGAGGAAAAGAAACTCCATATATTCCCCTACAGGCTCATACAATGAGTGAAAAAATCCACTGGGCTGGTGACAGAAAACATGCTCTGTCCTACAGTTGTTCACACACGGCTAAATGTCGTTGGCAAGCATAGGTGAGTGAACGGTTGATGCGGGTTGATTGATCCCAGGTGATGGTTTATCACTCACAGGATCAGGGAAGGATATAAACTGCTTATTTTTCTCTCACTCTTCTTCTTCATGGCTCTCCCAAGGGTCAGAGTCATAATATTCATAAACAAGACCCATGGGAAAGTTCTTCTCTTGGTCTTCTGCAAACCCAGGATGGTTGATTTCCACACAATGTTTTTCCTTAATGTATAAAGGAAAAGGATATGTTGCGTGCTCTTATAAATCCTTCATATCCATCTCAGAATCTGATTCACAACTGTCATACACAGGTCGGTTTCTCCCCGAGTCATCAAAATATTATGCAGGGATCTTCTGCTCTTCATTTGAATACATGACTATTTCTTCATTTAAATCTGAGATAGAAGGTGCATCAGGGGTGGAATACGTTGCCTCTATGGCTATGCAATCCTCAACCTCACCATCATGAGAAGGGCTTCCATGAACGTCTGCTCCTAGGACTGGAAAATCCTCTGCGCCTCCTTCATAAGAGCAGCAAGCACGATCTGCCTCCAATTTTTCTATTTTTGTAGAAAGTGCTTGTACTAGTTTCACCAACTCATCAGAGGTATACCCCTCCTCCTCACATATTTCGTCCTCATAGCTTTCATCCTCACAGCTTTAATTCGAAATAGTCATACCTTGAACACAGTCTTTATATTCTTCACAACAATTATGACAAATTAACTTAGAAGAATAAAACTTTTGACAGTGTCTATTGAAAGCTGCATGAAATTCTCCCAAGGAAGAGATGCTAGAAGGGGGTAAGGAGTGATACCATTCACAAGCATCTCCTGCTAATGAGAACATGAAAATATTTAATAATACATCCTCATGATGTATCTCCCATTGATGCATGAGTTCATGAAACTCACGGAGATGCTCTGCAGGGTTGTCCTCTTTACGCTCTCTAAATATGGGCAAAAAGTCACCCCATTCATTCATAGTAGGAACAACATTATGAAACTGGGAACAAATGAGAAATTAAAAGGAGAAAAAATCCGAGCCAAGATTATTTCCATTTCAAAACATTGGAGTCGCCATTAGATCCTTTAATCATGGAGTCGCCAGGTGAATGATATGCAGTTTGAATGTGTATGGTCTTTGTTCACCATCAAAGACTAGATCTGATCGTTGTCAATCTCCCAGGGAACCTTCAAGCTGAGAAAGTAGTTGCTAAAATCCTTCTCGAGAAAAATTCTTTGGGTCAACTTCGGGTGTGCTAGAGGCAGCCACAACTAAAATAATGGAATCGACATAGTGGAGTCGCCAGGTGCAAGCGCAATCTTCAATGGTTATGATATATGATGCACCTTCAAAATCAGAAGCTCTTTGTCGTTCTATCTTAGGGAAATGTCATCAATTCGTCCCCGGTAACGGTGCTAGAAATGTTAGCACTAGAAGTAAACTCCAGATTGTGTTGGAGGTAAGCCCAATACCCATCAGAGTTTTATGTCATAGGTTGGTTTTAAAGAGGTCAAATGGGCGCAGACTCAAGATGATATCGTTTTAACTCAAAAAACTGGACTGGTATGCACATGCAAGAGAGGTCTTAATTAACTTCAGTTAGTAAGTTGGAGTAAGGGTGAATAGAGGGAAGACTTTGGTGAGGAGAGTGTAGAGGTCTATCGTAGACATCAAGTCTTCCAGCAGCCTAAGGAGGAAAATCTCCAAATAAAAGATCCTCTTGGATTCAAAACTTCAGGAAACTAAAGAATGTAAATAACAGCACTGCAATCAAGCATACATTACAATACAGTCAAAACAATCCATGTGAATCCTTCAATCATGGAAACTTCAGTATCAGAGGAAAATAGGATGAAAAAGAAGATGAATTTCATTAAACAAGAAGTCTCAAATCAAAATACATAACTAGAGAACCAGAGTTCTTCATGAAAATTTTACAATACGGGAGCACTTCTCAACCATCGACCTTAACAAAATATCAAAATTAGCTATAAATTCCCATAAATGCTACAACCACCAAGAGTGTGATTAGACCACTGAATTCAAAGCCTTTAGTCGGCACCTTCTCTATCATATTGTGCAGGTTTTCTCATGTCAGACGCCAGTCAGGCGTAGTTATGTTCTTTACAGGAAAAATTGCCCATAAGGAAGCTTCAGATCGTCATCGTGCCTTCATGGCTGTGCTCTACAACGCTTTCCATTTATGGGGTGAGATGAGGTCTCAACTGTCGCCCCCAATCTTCAATAACTACCTTCATCGGGATCAGTACAGGGCCTGACACTCATGAATGTTTCCAGGTGGTGCCATACAAATGTGTTTTAGTCCATCCCGACATCTCGAGGCCAAGCAGATCTCCTTCTGTGACCAATACGGATGCTTTCGGTCTTTGGTGGAGCTCCTCTCCATCACTCCATATTCAATGTGACCTAGGGCCATGACCCTACGCAATTGCACGATTGCGGTCATGACCATGAAACACACGTGTCCCTTTCCAAAAACCACGGTTCTGATTGCGGACCGCACTTAAAATTTTAAAACGTATGCACCTTCTGACCCCGCAACTGATCATGACCATTGATCTTCTGATCTGAGATGAGGTTTCCTGATCAGCAGCCCAACTCTGAAGCTTTAGATCGACAAATCAGATCTTCCCTCTTCAAATCAATGGATAATATCTTCTTCGCGAATCGGCCTTCGGGAATTTCAATTCTCAAACAACATTTCCCTCTAAGAAAAACCTTTGGAGATGAGGATATGATGACGTGTGGCATTCTGGATTTGGACGATCGAGATCCACTTCGGGTCTCCGGGACTTTGGGCCTTCGGGACTTCTAAGCACTTCTCATTTCAAATCTCTCGAAGCTCATTTCCCTGAAGGATTGGATCAACTGCCACCTGTCCCCTTTAAAATCAATGGTTCGTATTCACTTCAGGGCCTTTTGTTATGGCGCTATACTTCGTGCAAATTTTCAGTATCGAACGTCCATGAGCCATTGATCTGGAATGTTCCCGAAATCTTCGTCGCTAAAAGATTAAAAAAGTCTTTTGCTTATGCTTCAATATTGAAACAGACTGTTTAAGAAAGCTACACTTTTTGTTCATGGCTGCAACCTACACGATCAAGTATTTGGACGACTATCTGCGAGCTGAGAAAACAGGGAGACCAGGGCACACAAATGAACAAGGGAAAAAAAAATGATTTATTGGCCGAAGGGGGAAAAACTTCAAGACCCGGCCTATGAAAAGGATAGAGATAGGGAAAAACTACAGACTTAGGTAGAAACCGCAAACCCACAGGACTCTGACAAGTTCATGTGATAACAAATTGATTGGGAGATAAGTCAACTGATGAGTCAAATCGAGGTCGAAGTGATCGATCAAAAATTTGAGGTCAAATTTCATTGGGAAGTCAAATTTCATCTTACATGAGGTCAATAGGAGGTCGAATGGCAGCCAACTAGAGAGCAACTGGAGTTCAACTAGGAAGTCGATTGGTAAACTGACTACAAGTCGACTATAAAACATAATCCTGACATTTGTGGGATTGTAGCCAATAATCCGCGTGGATCTATAATCATTTGTTGGGCACCATGATTTATGTTTTTTCATGTTGTAAATCCTATAAATAAGGTGTGTTGTAATTCCATAAAATCTAATCGTGAAGGTCATGTAGATGCAATTTGAATTGGTTGCAGGGTTGTTCTTGTGTAAAGAAAGAGAGTATGATGGTGATTTTGACTTAGGTGTACACCAAGGTTATTCATGTAACTCTTTATTCAATGAATGAATAAGACAACAAGAGAGAAAGTCACTCAAGGAATGTTGGTTTACCTGGGTTTAGTTTTCCATGGTAAAATCTTTGTGTATTGTGTGTGATTCAGATTTATTTCTTGCTTATATATGTCTTCTCTTTCCTAGTTGGTTTAGTGTGAGGATTAGTTTATCCCAACACTTCAATACTTCAATGGTACATAGGAGAGAGTTATATAATTCCACTTTATTTCTTTTCAGAGTTTTCTCAACTATTTCCTACTTTCTCTTGTTGTAAAAAATCAATTATAGGTCAACAAATTCTTCTAGAGGATCTGGAATTCATTGATCACCCCAAGATAAAGTATTCTCTGGACTTCCTGGAGTGTGCACTTGATCCAACATGGGTTCCTTTCTTGTATCTCCTACTTTAGGAATAACTACATCCTCCATGGTTAGATCAATGGAATTTCTAAGAGGTGGTGGTTGTTGTTTAGGAGTTTGTTCTATACGTCGTTATGTTTTAGTTTTTGTATGTTATTTATCCTTTTTTTCTTGAGATACTTCTTGTTGGATCCTTTCTTACTCCTTTTGTTTCTCTTCATCTTCTTGTTTTCTTTTTTCCTCGACTCCCAACCTCTCCTTCTCTCATCTTTCCTTTCTTCTTTTTGTCTATGTTCCTCTTCCTATCTTCTCAATTCTTCAACTTGTAATCTATGTTCCTCTTCTTATCTTATATATCCTTATTATTTTATTTTTTATTCCTTGGCCTCTAATATTTCATTTTCTTGTAATTCCTTCAAATCATTTTTTTAGCCTTATATTTAGGTACTAACCTCTTGGCTTCTTCTAACATTTTAGAATTTGCTTTAGTCTGCCTTTTCCTTTTTTCTTTCTTTGTTTTTCTTCATGATTTAACTTATTATTGTTGTATTTTTTGTTCCTCGTCTATTGCTTTCAGTTTCCTTCCTCTCTCAGTCTAATTTCCTAAGTTAGTTCACCTTTGTTCTTCTTCTTCTCTCATTTTTATTTCTATTTTAGCCAACTTCCTTCTGATTTCCTCCATTTGGTCATTTGGAGTCATGTTGTAAAAAGTTTCAAAATCTGGGGATTTGAGTTTGATTTGGACAAGACAGGGAAATCAATTCACAATGTTTCACTACAAGCTTAAATGGTTCATGCCTTCTGAACTAACCTGGGGGGAATAGATACTCCAGAATGACACTAGCTTATTGTCTATCATACTTTGGATTTGCTAAATTATAATTCCCTAAACTACAATTATAATGAATGTAATTTTCCTTTTTTTCCTTTTTAAGTAGGGAAGCACTGAAACTGGGAATAGATACTCTAGCAGGACACTAGCTTCTTGTCAAGCATGATTTGGATTTGCTAAATTATAATTCCCTAAACTGCAATTATAAGGAATGGATTTTTTTCATTTTTGCCTCTTTAAGTAGGGAAGCAATGAAACCCTATAGTATTGTTTGATAGTCTATCTCACCCAAGACAATTATGTTGGGTGCATACCTTGGTAGAAAATCAGGGTCTACAATAACACCATAGATTCTTAGATAAGTGTAATCCTCCTACAGATAATGATTCCCTATGCACTTGATGAGCTTCATAGTCTCTTTGGTTAGTATTGGGCATAGATCATTACATAATGATTATTGTATTTATTTTCCTAAAGTAATTGGAAATATACATGCACTAGAGATTTAAAAGTATGTTGACTTAGGTTTACACTAGAGAAAATGTTGATGGCAATAAGATACCATGTAAATTATGGGCACCACTATTGTCTTAGATTTTTCCTTTTGTGCGCTCTCTATCATTCTATTTAAAGAATGAAAAATAATAGTTTCTCAATTGAAAACACGACCAATAGTGACCACTATGTAGGTTAATGGTAACCATGCATCTTTGAAATGTGCACAATATTTATCACCATATAGCATAGTTACCAGAGCCATTGTGTACACATAAGGATCCCTCAAATTAGAAATTGAATATATCCCATCAGATTTTCCAAATAACCTCGTGTCCTCAACCCACCAACTATAGAGGATATTCTTAGTGTCATGTTCTTCATTTAAAACTCCAGATAACATGTGGTCATGTGTACCTATGGTTATTATATCTTATGATATTTCTCTAACTAAAATGGAAAGTAGGACCCTATGCATCTACCGTACTAAATAAAAATGGTTATGTGCTCTATGTATCCATGAGAGATGATCCAATAAAGATCCCCTAAGCCAGGAATGATTGGTTTTCTCGCTACAACAAAATCTATGTGATATTATCTTATATTGATGAATACTAGATCATCTACCCCCTCATCTTTGGATCACTAGAGGGTACTACATCAATGTAGTCTTCTGCATGAAATCTCCTATACACTTCTCCTTTCCCTAGGAAAGGGAGTTGAGAACTTATATTGGCATTGGTATCCTTATAAGTGGGTCTCACCATTTTTGTCCCTGGCATGGATATTTGGATTATTGAGATGTACTCGTCTTGAGAGATTTCAACATAATAGGTACTTCTTGTGATTTTTTTGTGTGCTCCATATAATTTTTCCCCTTATAGGATTTCTTAGGTGTTATGGAGGAATCCCTCCTAAAAGCATTGCGTCTAGAAGAAAGAATAAAAGACAAGTTTTCTTAATTTGCATAACATTTGATTTTTTTTCCTGATTTAAACTAATTCCAAGAGATAAAATTCATAATGACTTGAAAATAAGAGGATATTTTGTGTTTTCCTTTCATAAACAGAACTTACAGCTTTCAATTTCTCAAATTGGTTAGAGAAAAAGAATCATTCAATTGAAACTAGTAAAGAAAGTGTATTGAAACATACCTAGAATTTGAATTGACATCAGTGATGTCTAAGAAAGACAAGTGAGATTAGCACCTCTAAACTCTGTAGCTAAACCTTGTATGTCACATGCAAGAAATGAAGAAACCAAGAAACTAAGTAAACTATGCTGGCAAAGATGTGTTCTAACACTAATAAAATAGATTCTTCAACTAGAAGCAAACTCACAAACAACCAATTATCATCTCACAAAGACATGATTGAGTTTGATGAGGCTAATACTCTTTATGATACAATAATAAAGGGTAAGTATTGTTATGAGAAAAGCAAGAACAAACCAGGATTCAGCAAGATGTGGAAGGAAAAGAAAAGGGAAAAGTTTGAGTAGAGGAAGAAAGGATTTAAGCCTTCGCAATTTAAGAATCAATCAAGAAGTTGTAAACCAAACCATCCAACATGAAGCATCTTTTAGTATAATTTTCCATCTCAAAATGGAAACCAACCAACAGAGTTGGTAGCAAGAAAGCCAAGGGAGCCTAGGAAAGGATCTCTCAAGTGTTGGGGATGTGAACAAGAGCATATGCTCAAGGACTGTCCTCATAGGTAGGAAACTAAGAAGACTACATATACTATACAAGAATTTGCAACTGTGAATGACGTAGCAAAGACTATTCCAAAAATATATGCTATATTAGAGGATCGATGGGTAGACCACCATGCATCAGTGGTGGAAGTTTATAGTAAGATTTCTAGGAAAGTTATTTCTATTCTAATTTATATTGGATCTAGTCATAGCTACATTGCACCTAATATTGTTGATACATGTATCCTTCAAAAAATAAAACACAAGAAGTCTTCGTTAGTTCAGTTGGCTACAAGGGTAAAGAGAAAGGTTAGTGAATTGATAGAAGATTTCCTGATGGAAATGAACAGAATTCTCACAAGGATGAATTTGAATATTTTACCTTTGGGTTCATATGATGCCTTAATTGGCATGGATTGGCTAACAACACATAAAGTAAATTTGGACTGCTACAATAAGACCTTAGAAAAAATTTAGATTTATTGTTGAAAAGGAGTGCCAGAAAAGGTTGCCAGTTATATGCAGTTCATGTATTGGAATCAACAGAAAACATAGAGTCAAATATTAAGACTATCCAAGACTCCAATAATTTAAGGATGTCTTTCCAAAAGAGATACCAAGTCTAACTCCTAAAAGGGATATTGATTTCTCAATCAATCTAATGTCTGGTTCTGCACCTATATCAAGAGCTCTTTACAAAATGAGTACACCTAAACTAATGGAACTAAATATGCAAATATAAAATTTGTTAGACAAAGGGTACATCAGACCAATTGTATCTCCCTTGAGAGCACCTGTATTTTTTTTTAAGAAGAAATATGGTACTCTTAGACTATGCATTGAACACAAGCAATTGAACAAAGTGACAATGAAAAACAAGTACCCTTTGCCCCGAATTGATGATTTGTTCGATCAAGTACAAGGAGAAAAATTGTTTTCAAATATTGACTTGAGATCAGGGTATCATCAAGTTAGAATAAAGATGAGATTATCCATAAGATAACTTTTAGAACAAGGTACGTTCATTATGAGTTCACGGTAGTACCTTTTGGACTTACCAATGCACCGACTACCTTCATGTGTCTCATGAACAATATTTTCAATAAGTATCTGGATACTATTGTATTGGTATTTATTGATGACATTCTTATCTACTCTAAATCAAAATAAGAACATGAGGAGCATCTCAAGTTCATGTTTCAGACACTAAGAGAACATCAATTGTATGCCAAGTTCAGTAAATGTGGTTTCTATCAAAGGAAAATACAGTATTTGGGACACATCATATCAGAACAAGGAATATTCGTTGATCTAAAAAATATCAAGGCCATTATGAACTGGGCCACTCCAAAGAATGTGACAGATATAAGGTCATGTATGGTACTGGTAGGATACTACAGAAAATTCATAGAGGGGTTTTCAAAAATTGGCCATCGAATAACCTATTTGTAAAAGAAAGGAGTAAATTTTGTGTGGTCTACTAAATGTGAATAAATATTTCAACTGTTGAAGCATCTTCTAACCAGTGCACTGGTACTAAAGATTGATGCCCCAACCAAAGAATTCATAGTGTGTATAGATGTGTGTAAATAAGGGTTGGGTGGAGTTCTTATGCAATATAATCACATGGTAAGTTATGAATCCAAGAAATTGAAGGAGCGTGAAAGGAACTATGTTACCCATGACCTAGAACTTTCATCCATAATACATGCACTGAAGATATGGCAACACTACTTGATGGGTGGAAAATTTGTTTCGTTGACATACCATAATGGATTAAAGCATCTTTTTTATTAGCCTCACTTAAATGCTAGACAAGAAAGATGGTTATCATTCATTAGCAAGTATGACTTTGAAATCAGACACATAAAGGGAAAAGAGAACAAGGTAGAAAATTCACTTAGCATACGTATGAAGGATATACACTTGGAAGCTATCAACACTTGTGAATCTAATGTTAAGTCCAAGATAAAAGAGGCCTTAGATAAGGATGAGTAATTTCTACAAGCAAAGGAAGGCCTACAACAAGAGCCACCAAACCAAAAATCTGATGGATATCAGATAACTGAGGAAGGATTGATGATCTATAAGGATAGATTGTACATCTCTAATGTAGAGGAGTTAAAAATAATTATCTTGGATGTGTTGGAATACTTAGAGGGGGGGGTGGGGGGCGGGGTGAATCAATATTAGTACTTTTAATCCTTTTTAACCACAATGTGTATTGTTTACTTTCTGAGAAGATTACCAATAACATTCAATATGAGCAGTATAAATAAACAATGAACAATAATCAACCACACATAAACACAATACACCAATATTTTATGTGGAAACCCAATGCGGGAGAAAACCATGAAATTCTTGTCTTATATTGTTAAAAGAAGTACATTTGTAGGAAGCACCAACTTCCTTCTTTTCCAGCTACAATGGGAAGGAGGCTACAACCCCTAGTTTCTCAGCCTCCAACCTAAAGGAAGCTACAGCGTCATGATTCTATGGGTCCAACCAAAAGGAGGCTACAAACCCCTATGTTCTCCAGCTACAACCGGAAGGTGGCTACAATTAATTATCCTTGCCCCGTCTAACCACCCTGAAATATAAGTAACAAATAACTAATACTTCCACTGTCAATTTGTCCTTGTAAGACATGTCACTGTAAAACTTGTACCAACAACCTATCACAACCTGTAACAATAACCTTTCACAATAATCTCCTCAACCAATCAGATATGATCACATAGATCTCATACCCATTCTCACAAGTGTATAAACAAAACCCTATACAACTATGTCTCTCTAATCATGTGCCATACATATACAAACAATCATAAACCAAGTGTAATGAACCCTCACATCAACCAAACATCAAACACTCATTTTTATGCAACCCCAGTCTGTACCAATAACTTCAGCAACACAGCTCAACCAAAAACCCTCAAACATGTACCAAGGGATACAAGATATACCTCAATAGTATGCCCATTAATGTACTACAAACAACAAATAAACTAACAATGTACTTTTGTATATCTGTCACATACAGTATGTACCATGCAGCCAATAGTCCCTCTAGGGAAAATTGTCAATCTCCCATGACCATACCTTACAAAATCACCAACATCCAACTACAAACAATCATATAACATACCTTTAGGTCATGTAGATATATATGTTGTATCCGAACACTATCACACTTACTGCAGCTTCTGCAACCATATTCACTCCTCAATCTTCAGATCTGGTAGTGCCTTGCATGATGAAGGTGAGTGTCGAGCAGGGCCTCGCATGACAAGCTATAGGCAACCTGTGGGGATGCCTCATGGGAAATTTAAAGTCTGACCTATGGGGATGACCCTATTTAGGGTTTTTCACAACTTTCTTGCTCTCTTCTGCAACTGAAAAACTTTGTTGTCACTCTTCCTTCGCTACCTCAAACTTGCACAACTTCAGATGTATCAATGAGTAACTACAATAAACATTTCACAATATAGATATTAAATGTGCTCAATAGGTGCTAATGTGAGTCTCTTTATCTCTTATTATACTCTCCAAGTTCCTTCCTTTAGGGATCATCTTCTAACTATTTTACACAACTTCCCTCTTTTAGGGATAACCCACTTTTTTTTTGCAACTACTTTACCCATACTTAATAAACTCACCACTTCTTGTTGCAACTACTTTACCCATAATTAATAAACTCACCACTTCTTGTTGCAACTAA
>CBVK0103656513.1:0-11734 GCA_900067695.1 Picea abies | reverse complement strand
CCATAATTAATAAACTCACCACTTCTTGTTGCAACTAATTTATTTTTAATTATTTTCTTATTTCAACAAATTTACCCATAATTAACTTCTAGTTGCAACTACTTTGACTAGTAAACTTCTTGATGACTTTCTAGGGGCTTCTAGAATAATTGACTTCTTTGTTGACCTTCTAGGGGCTTCTAGAATGTTCATGAGGGCCCTCCAACTTCACTAAGACATATCTCCTCAACCGTGAGGAACTACATGACGTACCACATATCATTGGAAATGGCATGATGTGTATTGTCCATTTATAATAGTCTTACATGCAAATTCACTAATATTCATGTCTTTATTCCTCATCCAAACTTGGGTTCCTTAACCACACCTTTGGGGCTACCAAAATTTGCTACCAGACTTGATTCAAGGGTTGAAATCAATTAAAACCAACCCAATCTATCAAAAATCTCCCCCTTTGACATTGATGACAACACTCTGCACTCTGTTGCAACACCAATGGCATATAAATACTTTTTCTCATGCTCCCCTTGTGACCATCGTTCCCCTGGAATCATGCCTCTGATTAATATCTCCCCCTTTGACATCAATGGTAAAGGGTATCTTCCCTTTGGGGATGCTCCCCCTGCCTAAACTATCCTTTTTCTCATCATTGGTGCTTCCTCATGTAAATCTATGACATATATGAAAACATTCAAAATTCACTGTGGGACATAAGCTATTCCAAGTTTCTATCGAAGATACTCAAATGTTTCCCTTGGAAGTGATTTGGTGAAGATATATGTGATATGTTATTTTGTCCCAACATACTCGACCCCGATGTTCTTCTCTTCAACCTGCTCCCATAGAAAGTGAAACTTGATCAGAATGTCTTTCATCTTGGAGTGCATCACTAGATTCTTTGAAATACTCATGACACTAGTGTTATCACTAAGTATCAGAATGGGCTCATCATATTCAACCTGTATATCCTTTAAGGTTTGTTTCATCCATAGTGCTTGGGTAAAACATGTTTCTGATGCAATATACTTTGCTTCTATTGTAGATAAATATATTTAAGATTGTTTATTTCTTAACCAGGATACCATACACTCACCCAAGTAGAAAGTTGCTCCACTTGCACTTCTTATATCATCAATGCTACATGTCCAATCTGCATCTATGTAGGAAATAAGAGATAGATTATTCCCTTTTGGATACCATAATCCAAATTATTCTATACCTTTTGGATATTTGAATATCCTCTTCACTGCCATAACATGTGATTCCTTTGGTGTTGCTTGAAACCTTGCAACCTGTCCAATTGACTGCATCATATCCGGTCTAGAATATGTCACATAGAGTAAATTGCCAATCATTGATCTGTACTTTATCTGGTCTGCATCCTTTGAATCATCATCCTTTCTTACTTAACTTGCAATTGGTCTGCATAGGAGTACTAATTGGTTTACAATCTTCCATTCCAAACCTTTTTAGCATTTTTCTGATATACTTAGTATGAGAGATGAAGATACATGAGTTGCTCTGACATATCTGTAGTCCCAAAAATAAGGAAAAATCTCCAAGAAATGACATCTCAAACTCATTTAGCATGTCTTTGGAAAATTTCTGACTCATCCTGTCATCATCACTTCCAAAAATAATATCATCAACATAAACTTCAATTATCAGGATACTATCTATATTTACCTTTATGTAGAGATTGATGTTTGCATTTTATTTCTTGAACCCTTGTTGCTGTAAGTATATTTCTAGTCTTGAAAACCATTCTCTGGTGGCTTGTTTGAGACCATATTGTGCCTTATTTAACCTGCAAACATAATTTTCCTTTTATGACAATTGAAATCCTTCTGGCTGCTCGATGTATACTTCTTCTTCTAACTCTCCATTCAGAAAGGATGACTTTACATCCATCTAATACACCTTGATATTTTTGGAACATACATAAGCTAGAACCAACCCGATTGCTTCCATTTTGGAAACTGGGGAAATGTCTCTTTAAAATATATACCTTCAACCTGAGCATATCCTTTACATACCAATCTTGTTTTTTTTCTGGTAACCTTCCCATTTTCGTTCAAATTGTTTTTGAAGACCCACTTTGTGTCGATCACATTCTTACTCTCCGGTCTTGGAACACTAGGTGTTGTTGTTTTGGTGAACATATTCTTCTTCGGGTTTCAATTCCTACATATTTATTCCCAATGATCTGTTCTAGTGGATGATTTTATGTACTCATCTGCTAGGTGTCTCAGGAGGTGCCTGAAGATCTTGCTTCTCTTGATCTGCCTGCAACTACTCTTCTTCTTCATCTACTTGTTCTTCTTCTTCATGATCCTATTCCACTGAATCTTTTCTTACTTATTTTATTTTTTGTCCATCTGTTTGATCAATCATCACATTGATTCCACTATTCTATTGAGTCCTATATTGAAGCATTTGTATGATTTTATTTTTCTTGAGTCCCCAACCAATATGCCTTTATCAACTCGAGTGTCAAATTTTCCAATCCTACCATCTTCTCTTTTGATATAACATTTTCTTCCGAACACTCTGACACGATTCACATTTATTGGTATTCCTTTCCATAACTCATAGGGAGTTTTATCACTATTATTTCTGAGCATTCCTTTGTTCTGAATATTAACTTCTATATGTACTTCATGTACCCAAAATATGTCTTTCATCTTGAAATCATTTAACATGGTTCTGGCCATTTCATGCACTGTTATGTTATTTCTTTTGACAACTCCATTTTGCTGAGGTGTCCTGGCTACTAAGAATCATATTTTTTTCCCATGTTCGCTACAAAAGTCCATGGACTCATTTGATGTAAATTCTCCCCCATTGTCTGATCTCAAATACTTGATTTTTAGCTCAGTTTCAGTTTCAATCAATTCCTTGTACATCTTGAAGTGTTCAAAATCCTATGACTTCTTCCCAAGAAAAGAAACTGTAGTGATCCTTGTGTAGTCATCAACCAATAACATGAATTATTGTTCTCCATTCAATCCCTTTGTTCTTTTCGATCCATTTAGAATTGTATGAACAATCTCTAGTGGTTTTGTTGTGGAGTACTCCTTTGATTTGAACTTGGTCCTGGTTGGTTTTCCATGTAGGCAATGCTTGCATAGAGTATTTGTTGGCTTCAATATCTCAGGAATTTCTCTTACTGCTTCCTTTTTGCTGATTTTGATAAGATTATCATAGTTTATGTGACCCGTTATTCTGTTCTAGAGCCAACTTTCATCATCCTTTCCTAGGAAACATATTTTCTTTCCAATTTCATTTAGTACATATATGTTGCTTGGAGTTCTTACAACTGTAGCCACCAACTCCAGTTCCCAAGTGTCATTATTTTCTATCTGATCTAACTCTTCATCCATATCTTTGATCCAGCATTCATCCTTATTGGCTTCTTCAAAACTTCTTGGCTCAAATGTGGATAACAGTGCTAGGTGTTGTTGTTCTGGTGAATGTATTTTTCTTCTAGTTTCACCTCCTGCATCTTTATTTCCAATGATTTGTTCTGATGGATGATTATTCTGCACTCGTCTTCTAGGTGTCTTTGGAGGTACCTAAATATCTTGTTTCTCTTTCTCTTCTCCTAACTTTTCTTCTTCTTCCTCTTATGTGTCTTCTTTCTTTAAGTATTCTTTGTGATTATGTTCAATTGAATCTTTGCTTTCTTCTTTTATCTTTCGTCCATTTCTCTCATCGATCATCACATTGATTCTTTCCACTATTCTATTGAGTCTTACATTGAATCATTTGTATGCATTCCTTTTCCTTGAGTACCCCACCAGTATGCCTTTATCAACTCGAGAATCATATTTTTTCAATCTTGTCGTCTTCCCTTTTGATGTAACATTTGCTTCCAAATACTCTGAAGTGCTTCACATTCATTGGTCTTCCTTTCCACAACTCATATGGAGTCTTATCACTGTTATTTATGAGCATTCCTCTGTTTTGAATGTGAACTATTGTATGCACTGATTTTACCCAAAAGACGTGCGTCAACTTGGAATCCATTAACATGGTTCTGGCCATTTCATGTATTGCTTTGTTCTTCCTTTCGACCACTTTATTTTGCTGAGGTGTCCTGGCTACTGAGAAATGCCTCTTTATCCCATTCTCACTACAAAATTCCATGAACTCTTTCAATGTAAACTCTCCTCCATTGTCTGATCTTAAACACTTAATTTTCAACTTTGTCTTAGTTTCAGCCATCTCTTTATATGTCTTGAAGTTCTCAAATGCCTCTAAATTCTTCTTGAGAAAGTTGAATATAGTCATTCTTGTGTAGTCATCAACCAGTAGCATGAAGTATTATTCACCTTTCAATCCCTGTGTTCTTGTTGGTTTGACTAGATCGGTATGTACAATCTCTAGTGGCTTTGTTTTGGAGTATTCCTTTGACTTGAACTTTGTCTTGGTTTGTTTTCCCTATAGAAAATGCTTGCATAGAATGTTTGTTGGCTTTGAGATCTTAGGAATTTCTCTCGTTGCTTCCCTTTTGTTGACCTTGACAATATTATTGAAATTTATGTGACCCATTGTTTTGTTCCAAAGCCAACATTCATCTTTCTTTCCTAAGCAACATTTTTCTTTTGCATTTTCATTTAGTACATATGTGTTTCTTTGAGTTATTACAGTTCCAGCCAACAATTTGTCTAACCCTGCTTTTCTTATTTCACATATCTATGAATTAAACACAATCTTGTGTCCTTGGTCACACATTTGACTTACACTCAGTAGATTGTGTTTCATGTGTTCGACTAGTAGAACATTTTTTTCTTTGGCATCCTTGCTTCCAAGATTAATTGTCCCTTTTCCTATAATTTTGGCTGAGTTGTCATTCCCAAATGAAACTGGTCCATCTCTTTCCTTCTTCAATTTTAGAAATCTTTCCATATCACCTATCATATGATTTGAACATCCACTGTCAACATACCATCCACGTTTTTTGTGTTTAGATTGTAGATCAAGTGTGCATTCTTCAGTGTTGAATTGATCATGCTTCATTATCCATATCCTTTGTGGTTCTTGTCAGTGATTGTTGATATTATGTTGTGATTCTGTAGTAGGAACAATCAATCTACATTTTTTTTCCATTTGTCCAAAGTTGTTACACTTGTAGAATTCTACTTTAGTGCTCAGAGATTCAAATTTGTTGTAGCTTCTTCTCTATGCTTCATGAGATCTTCTTGAATAACCATTTCTTGTGTAGCATCCATAGTTATTTCTGTTCTAATTGTTGTTGGCTCTACAATTCACAGCTTTATGCCCAAAATTATTACATGAATAGCATAAACCAAGAAAAATAGTTTGATACATGAGGGTGGAAGATCTTCTGAATGGTGCTACTCTTCTAAATCCTTCTTCTTCTCTGGGTTTCTCCATTGTTTATTGTTGTTGATTCTAAAATATGTACCTTCTGGGTGGTGCAATGTATCTGTAATCCTCTTCTTGGTTCATCTTGCCTTCTTCCTTCTCGGAAGATCCTCTGACTCTTTCTGCATAGCTTATTTGTTATGTTGTCTTGGATATTGAGCCTTTCTTTGTCTAGTTATATCCTAGTCTAGATTTTTCATGGTATGGCCTTTGACTGCTAATGATCTCATCCAATACTTTGGTGTTTTTCTTTTGCATGTCATTCTTGTGAAGATATTTCCTTAGAGTGATATTTATGCTTCCAATCCTTCGATCATCTTGTCCTTTTCATCTAACTAACCTATGAGTTCCTCTTTGATTATTTTGTCTTCTTCTACTTGGATTTTTAAATTCACGATCATCTGCTCAACTTCCTCAGAATTGGAGTTCTAATATCCCTCTTTTTCTTTTAGTTTTTCCTTGAGTCACTTGATTTTATTTATTTCGATCCTTATCTCTTCTAATGCATTGATTAATTCTTCTCTGAGATCGACTTCTCCTTCTTCCTCAAAATCTTATTCATAATATTCTACTTCCATGAAGAGTACTCTTTATGAATCGCTATCATTGTCTTCTTCCTCATCTAATGATGAACTGTCTTCCTTGGTGCAGAGACTTTTCTTGAAATTTTTCTTTTGTTTCTTTTATTATTTTGATTTTTCTTTTTCTTTTTATGGTCTTCTTCTTCATCACTTTCCTTGTTCTTATTAGGACATTTAGAATCAAAATGACCAACACCATCACAATTAAAACATTTCAATGGAATCACACCTTTATATTTGTCGGTTCCTCTTTTCAATTTTCTGACGAAGTTTGCCATTTCTTCATTGTCTTCTGAATCATCGTTGCAGCTAAAATCTGAATTTGACTTTTTCTTTCTCTTTTTCTTTGCCTTCTTGGATGCTTTGAATGTTGCTTCCTTTGTGACTAGGTTCTCCTATTCTATTCTCATTTCATAGGCAGTGAGTATCCCATGTAGCTCATCCATGCTTAAGGTGTCCAAATCTATTCGTTCTTCTAAAGTTGAAATCTTTGGATCAAATCCCATAGGCAGAGACCTTAGTACCTTTTAAACAATGATTGGTTCCTTCATCTCTTCTCCTGGACCTTTAATAGTATTCGCTACTTCATCAACTCGTAGAAAGTAGGCTGCAATCTCTTCGTCGTCCTTCATTTTCAATTGTTCGAACTTATCTCTAAAGGTTTGGAGTGCAACTCCCTTGACTTTAGCATCTCCTTCATAAATATTTTGAAGCCTATCATAGAGATATTTTGCAGAATCACAATGCATAACTTTAACAAATACGAAATTAGCAAGACTATTCAAAATAGTACCTTTAGCCTTTGAATTGTTTTCTTCGAGTTTCTTTCCATCCTTGTTTATTGGGGGAGTGGATAGTTCTTTATATCTATATACTAATTCTTTCCATGTATCCATATTCCATGATCACCTTCCAGTGGTTAGACTACTTCTTGAAGGACCTATTATGATACCAATTGTTGGAATACTAAGACGGGGGGTGAATCAATATTAGTACTTTTAATCCTTTTTACCACAATGTATATTGTTTAATTTATGAGAATATTATCAATAACATTCCATATGAGTAGTATACATAAGCAGTGAACAACAAGCAATCACACATAAACACAGTACACCAATATTTTATGTGGAAACCCAATGCGAGAGAAAACCACATAATTGTTTTCTTATATTTTCAAAATACATGCATTCATAGGAAGCACTAACTTCCTTGTTTTAAAGCTACAACTGGAAGGAGGCTACAACCCCCTAGTTTCTCAGGCTCCAACCTGAAGGAAGCTACAACTCCTTGATTCTTTGGCTCCAACCATAAGGAGGATACAACCCCCTATGTTCTCTGGCTACAACTGGATGGTGGATACAACCACCTATCCTTGCCCCTTCGAACCACCCTGAAGTATAAGTTACAAAATATTTTATGAAACCATTTTCACTCTGTCAATATGAAATCTATCATTGTAAACCTGTACCAACCTGTAATCAACCTATGCTAATGAATTGTACCAACTTGTACCAAAAATCTATACCAATAAATTGTTCCAATATCCTCCCCAATATATCAGATCTGATAGCATACATCTGATACCCAATATCACAAGTATATAACCCAAAACATGTCCAACTGTGTCTCTCTAATAATGTGCCATACATATGAAAATAATCATAACAATGTACAATGAACCCTCACATCAACCAAAAATCAAACCCTCACTGTTATGAAACCTCAAACTGTACCAACATCTTCAGCAACACACCTCAACCAAAATCCCTCAACCATGTACCAATAAATACAATATATGACTCAACAATCAACCCAAAAAGATGTACCAATGATAAATACCAAGCATACCAACATTTTATATCTATAGATATGTCTCATACAATATGTACCATCCTCTCTAGGGAAAATCCTCAATCTCACATAACCATATTTCATGTAAACAATAACATCCAACTACACATAAGCATATAACACACCTTTTTTATCATGTAGCTTGATATGCCGAACTTGAACACTATCACACTTTATGTAACCTCTATGCAGCCTCTACAACCTTAACCATGCCTCAACCCTCATTTATGGTAGTGCCTCACATGATGCAGGAGAGGTTTCTAGCAGGGATTTGCATGACATGATCTACTCATCCTATAGGGGTGCCTCATAGGATGTCTATTGGTTGACCCGTAGGGGTACCTCACGGGACTTCTACTGGGTGACCCACAGGGATGACCTTAACTAGGGTTTTTCATGATCTTTTTTTCTCTTCACTGTGGCCACAAACCCTTGTCGTCACTCTAGCTTCAATTCCTTAGACTTGTGCAACTATAAATGTATCAATGAGTACCTTCAATAAAACTTTCACAATAATAGATATTCAATGTGTCAAATTAGGTGATAATCAAAGACCCTTGCTCTCTTATTTATACTCTCCAAGTAGCTTTCTTTAGGGGTTATCTTATAAATGTTTTACCCAATTTCCTTGTTTTAGGGATAACCCAATTTCAACTACTTTACCCACTTGCAACCACTTTACCATAAATAGTAAACTCACCTCTTCTTATTGCAACTAATTTATTTTCAATTATTTTTTTATTACAATAAATTTACTGACGATTAACTCCTAGTTACAACCATTTTGACTAGTAAACTTCTTCTAGGAACTTCTAGAATAATTGACGTCTTTGACCTTCTAGGGGATTCTAGATAACTCATGAGGGTTCTCCAACTTCACAATGACATATATCCCTAACCATGAGGAGTTATGTGACGTACCACATATCACCGGAAACGACATGACATGTACTATCAATGTGGAATAATCTCACTTGCAAATTCACTGATATTCATTAAATTATTCCTCAAACAAACTCAGATTCCTTAACTACACCATGGGTTGACATCAATGACAACTAACCAAATCTATCAACAATCTCAACACTTTATCTACAACCAAGGATTCATTGACTTCTTCTCCTAATCTTCTATTAGCATTGCAAAATTCATCTACTTTGAGAAAATAGGTCACAATATCTTCCTTTTCATCCATTTTCATATTTTTAAATTGTGCTCTGTGTCATTGAATCTTGACCTGAATTTAGGGTCACCTTCATAGATATTTTTATGTTTATCACATACCTTTTTAGTTGTTTTGTATCCCATCACCTTGCTAGAGACAGATGGTGTTAATCCACCTAGGATAACATTCCTAGCCTTTGAATCATAGCTCATTAATTTCTTCTCATTTGGATCAATTGGAGCATCTTCTAGGACTTCATAGCCATTGACAACTGAGAGCTAGATATCCACTCCTAAAGCTATCAAGTAAGTTTTTATTTTTTTTCTCCAATATGCATAATTCTTTCCATCAAATGGTGGAATCCCATTTGGAATGTGGCCTTCCATTTTTGCTCATGATCTTCCTTCCATTGATTAGACGCTTCTAAAGGTAAATTTCTCTGATACCAATTGTTGATATTGAGATGGGGGGTGAATCAATATCAAGTACAATTTAGCACTTTCTACAAATTTACTTTCCATCAAATAATGTATCCAATATACAATAAGAGAAGAAGAATAAATACACAATGCACAATAGATTTGCGTGGAAATCCAGAGGATTTTTTTCTTATATAATAAAAATATTACATTCAAAGGAAGCTACAAATTACAATATTTTCCAACACCGACTGGAAGGAGGAACCAACCTCCTATTTTACAGGCTCCAACCTGAAGGAAGCTAAAAATCCCTATATTCTACAACTACAAATAGAAGGAGGCTGCAACCCATTTTTCCTTTCCCTTTACTATCACCCTTGAATATATAAGAGAAATAACTTCTTAATAACACAATATCATCAATAAAATGGATACAAAAAATGCATAAAACCTATGCCAAGAATAAGCCTCAAATCATGTGCCAAAATCAACAATATCAGATATCCTCTCTTAACAGAATTGAGAAACTATTTGGGCCTTATGTGATGAGGTTAGGACCACCCATGAGGACCTTGCAGGACACTATATACTTGTCCAACAAGAAACTCCTCAAATATGGTTTTTCCAAAAACCTCCTCACACCTACAACTTCGACCTTCCTCTCACCTGCAATTCTGAGTATGTCCTCCTCTATACAACTCTGCTACAAAACTTGTTCTTAGAAATCACTTGCTTGGATGATTCCAAATGAAAGGTTATTAATTTGTATTTATACTCTTTCAAGTAACTCCTTTACTTGAATTTAGGGTCAACGTGTAACTTTTTATTCACAACAATTGTTGGACACACCGACCACACTGAGAGGGGGGTATGAATCAGTTTGTAGCTCTTTTTTCAATTCTTTCTTCCTTTAGTTAGCAACCACTCCAAATATTATTATTCATTACTTGCATTCACTGTTAGCTACTTTCATGTAAACATATATCAACAACATTCATCAATAATAGAGAACTAAGAATCATCATCATAATGAACACAATGGACACCAGATATATTTGTAATATTTTGTATTATGTTGTTACATGAAGACTACAATCTCAGGGGGTTTATAAACACCAAATGAAAAAGAGCACTAGCTCCAAGAGAGTACCAATTCTCAAATACAAGACTCAACTTGCAGTCTCAACACCAACTAAGATGTCAGGATTACAACCCTCAAGTACAAGACCTAGCTTGTAGACAATAAAAAATATGTTCAATTGTAACAACAATATTCAAATCTTTTCTATAGATCTACGACCTTTCTATGATGTAACACGTGGGTATCCTCACCCTTATTAACTGCAACTCGTGGATGTTCATGCCTATCCTTGATTCAACTCGCTGACTACCACAAAATCACCAAGTATCACTGTCACTATCTTTGTTTCAGTCGTACTATCACTATAGAACCTATCATGTCAACCTATACTAGAAGCCTGTAAAAACATGTACCAAATAACCTGTACCAACAATATGTAAATATATTCTCATCAACCAAACCATATCTACTCACCAAGATCAATCACCAAAACATCTCTCAACCATATGCACAATATCACTAGGATGTGCATCAACCAAAACAACTCACAACCATCACCAACAATTTCCTCTACCAAGCATGTACCAATGACAACCAAGTACCAACCTATAACACAACAAGTGCATCAACCATGCATAAGAGCATACTGCAATCTAATAAGCAAAGGGCCTCTAGTAATACATCATACCATCCAAAAATTGAAAACCATAAACCCTTACATCAAACCATGTGTCATAATTTCACTGTTATATAGCCTCAAACATGTTCCAATCATAAGCCAACCATATACCAAGCCTACTAACAAATTCCTCTCACAATGAACCACAAGATATGTTGATTAGACCAAGCTAAATGCACCAACAATGTGCCTCAAAATTTCTGTCTCAAATCATACTTCTACAACATATGCCATGCATCCAAGAGGGAATAAGATAAACCTCACAAATTCATGCCTAAAGCATGCTCCACAACATCACTAAAACATAACCATGAACATACCTTTAACTCTATAGTATCCCTGTCATAACTAATCTCTGACAAACATACCTACAGTCTCTCCTTGGATCCTGAAACCTGAAACAAGCATATGCTTCCTTTCCTTTTGTTTATATCTGTGCTTTCCCTTTCTACAGTTCCTGGGTATCTGTGTTTTCCCTTTCTATGGATCATAGGTATTTGTGCTTCTATGTGCCTACAACCCAGTAATGTATGCATATTTTATTTTTGTAGCTTGTGGATAATC
>CBVK0103656512.1:0-12173 GCA_900067695.1 Picea abies | reverse complement strand
CCCAACTTCCCTCTTTTAGGGATAACCCACTTTCAACTACTTTACCCACTAGCAACCACTTTATCCATAAATAGTAAAATCACCACTTCTTGTTGCAACCACTTTATTATTTAATTAATTTGTTTTGCAACCACTTTGACTAGGGAATCGTCTTTATGACATTCTAGAATATTTTGACTTCTTGTTGACCTTCTAGGGGATTCTATATTACTCTAAGGGGCTCTCCAACCTATCAAGGCCATATGTCCCTAGTCGTGAGGAACTATGTGATGTACTACATATCACCATAACCGTCATGATGAGCACCATCCATCCATCCACATCTAATAACCTCTTGACCTATTCTTCAACCTCATTTTTTCCACCCAACTTCAAGATTCATGACCACACCTCCCATTTGGACTTTGCAAAGTGTCTTCCCATGAGGGATTTCACCATAATGGGACCACTTTGAGAACTCTAACCAAGATTTTCTTCTCGTGAGGGATTGCTCCATAAGGGGACCACTTTGGAGTTCATCCATTTGGTACTTCCTAAATAAGAGATTTCATGAGAGCATCCTTATCCATGATCATCGAATATCTTGGATATCAACCATCACATGACATCAATGATTCAACTCCCTATGATACAAATCCCTTTGAAATCAACCTTGACATCAATGATAACACATCACCATGACACCACTTAACAACAAACCTTTGACATCAATGAAAACTTAGTCCATCAATCTCCCCCTTTCTCATTGATGGAAACACTCAAATTCCATACACAACTCCCCCATGTGATGATCCTTCTCTCCTCTAGAGTCACTCTCCCCCTTTGACATCAATGGAAAAGGGTTACTCCCCTTATGATCAATATCTTCATGTCTTCATGTTGCTGACCAATATTTGAACTCTTCTTTTGATTGTTCTTCCCCTTTGCCAACAAAAGGGTCACTCTTCCTAACGATATCTCTCCCCATGTCTTCCTTTCAAGATGTTGTGTAATCACAATGAATAATATCCTACCACTGTAATATGCTTATGTATGGATATTTATTCTCTACTGAAACACTAATCAACTTCTCAACAATACAACATCATGAATACCATGATTTTTTATTCCTTTGATAATCCTTAGACATGTCATGCATCATACAACAATCCATCACTCTTTTGACTCATACACTAGTAATCTGAGATATTTTACACTAGGTTTGTTGCATGACATCCATTCTTTGTGCCACAATCAACATCACCAACTCCATTCATGTTTAGTTGTTTAGTCTTTTTCATTCACTTATAAGAGTGTCCTAGTTTCTCAGCACTTGTTCTCTGAGATTCCATCCTTTCAACATTATATTTCTTCCATGTTTCATTTTCTCTTCTTGCGATATTGTATGAATCATTTCTCATTGATTGTCTCCTTCAATTCCATCAGTCCTGGGATTTGTGGACAAACCCACTACAGTTGTAACATATCTTGGTGTGACAATGTCCAGCAATGTATTAGACAAGATTGCATCTCCAACATCTTAGGATGTTATAGAATCCTCCAACATATTTCCTTTCATAATGTCTACAATCCAAGGCTTTGTGACCATATTCATTACATGAGAGTCAGTAACCATTGACAAAAATTTTGTACCTTTGCTTTTGTGTCAACCTTGAAGGCATCTCCCTCCTGAATTTTCTTTGAGGTGTAGGACTGGATTCTTGGTGTTTTCCTTGTTCTAATCTTCTGAAGATTTCCTTTCTTTATGCAGGTTCTTGATGTGAAACTTTGTTTTCACCCTTTGAAAATGAAGGTCCTACATCATGCTTCTTAGAAGGGCCAAATTCATATTGTGTGGCTTCCTTGTTGTATCTAAGACTAGATTTATCGTTTGGTGATATTTGACCATCCAGGATTTCATCCAATATTATTGAGTTGTTCATGAACTTGACATGAGTGTTTGACTTCTCATCTTTCCTTATAAAATCAACTACTTCTACTTTCAGCATATGGCATGATTCTTCCTTTTCATTTACTTGATTCTTCAATAGTTCCTCTCTTCCTTTTCATTTACTTGATTCTTCAATAGTTCCTCTATCCTTTTGGCTTCTTCAAGTTGGGTCCTCAGATTGACATTTATCACTCTTGTTTCTTTAAGGTCTTCAAGGAATTTTCTAATCTCATCATCTACCTTCTTCTTTTCTTCTAATTGAATAATTATTTCAATCTTCAGTCTCTTGATCTCTTCTTCCTTTTATTCTAATTGAGTCTATTGCTCAGATATGACCTTTTTAGTTGTTTCACTTTCTTCTTGTTTCTTGAGCATTTGTTTTAGTGCCATGGTATGCCTTTAGTACTTTTCTAGGGCTTCCTTAGTGATTCTTTCAAAAAACTCAAAATCATCTGAATCATATTCCATTTCCATGCTAACTTCTCCTAAACCAACTATAAACTTATCTGTAAGCTTTAACAAATATTCTTCTTCATCTGTATGATAATTGTTAGTTGATTCTACACAAACTTCTTCTATTGCAGCCATATCTTCTTCTTTATTTGCAGGAGAACATTCAACATCATTACATTTATAATTATTGCAATCAAAATATTTTGGAGGGTCTTTACCTTCATTGATGATTGATTTTTGCTTCACATCCTTGATGTGATTGTCTTTTGTGTCTTGTCTTTTTCCTTGATATACCTTCTCTAGATTTAACCATAGGTCCTTGGTGGAGGTACATTGTCATATACTTTCTTTGACAGAACCTGAGATTCCTTTGAATATGGTCTTTAGTTCCACTACATTGATCTTCTTTTCTTCCTTTTGGGATGCAAATTTTGATTGTTTCTTCGAGGGACATGATCCAACAAAAATTGTGTCCCAAACACCTTCTCCTTTTGACTTAAAATATCCTTTCATTTTTATTCTCCATGCCAAGTGATATGTCTCATCAAAGAAGGGAACTTCATCTGTAGAGGGTACTACATGTCCATCCATTTGTGTGTCCATGGATCTCCTTCAATATTGTAAGGATTATTATCAAGGGCCGCTTTGATACCAATTGTTGGACACACCGACCACGTTGAGAAGGGGGGGAAATCAGTGTGTGGATCTTTTTTCAATTCTTTCTTTCTTTAGTTAGTAACCACTCCAAACATTATTATTCATTACTTACATTCACTATTAGCTACTTTCGTGTAAACATATATCAACAACATTCATCAAGAATAGAGAACTAAGAACCATCATCATAATGAACACAATGAACATCAAATATATGTGTAACGATTTTTATTATGTTGTTACATGAAGACTACAATCTCTAGGGGTTTATCAACACTAAATAAAAAAGAGAACCAACTCCAAGAGAGTACCAACTCTCAAATACAAGACTCAACTTGCATATCCCAGCACCAACTGAGATGTGAGGATTACAACCCTCAAGTACAAGACCCATCTTGTAGATAGAAAACAATTTGTCCAACTCTACCAACAGTATTCAAATATTTTCTACAGGTCTGCTACATGTCTATGCTAGAACACATAGGTATATGTGTCCTTATTAACTGCAACTCACATATGTTCACACCTATCCCTGTTGCAACTCGCAGACTACCACAAAATCACCAAGCTTCATTTTCACTGTATTTGTTGCTGTCAGATTTTCACTGTAGAACCTATCATGTCAACTTGTACCAAAAGCCTATAAAAACCTATGCCAAATAACATGTACCAACAATATGTAAAGATAATATCATCCACCAAACCAGATCTAATCACCAATATCAATCACCAAAAAAAATCTCAACCATATGCACAATATCATCAGGATGTGCATCAACCAAATAAACTCACAACCATCACCAACACATGCCTCTACCAAGCATGTACCAATCACAACCAAGTACTAACCTATACTGCAACAAGAGCATCAACCATGCACAAGAACATACTCCAAGATAACCAACGAAGGGCCTCTATCAATACATCATACCATTCATAAAATGAAAACCATAAACCATTACATCAAACAATATTCCAGAATTTCACAGTTATATAGCCTCAAAAATGTACCACGCATAAGCCAATTATATACCAAGAGTACTAACAAATGCCTCTCACAATGCACCACAAGATATGTTGATGAGACCAAGATAAATGAACCAAAAATGTGCCTCAATAGATCTTCCTCAAATCATACTTCTACAATAGATGCCATACATCCAAGAGGGCATAAGTCAAACGTCAAAAATTCATGCATCAAGCATGCTCCACAACATCACTAAAACATAACCATGAACATACCTTTAGCTCTATAGTATCCCTGTTGTATCTGATCTATGATAAACATACCTGCAGTCTCTCCTCAGATCCTGAAACCTGAAACAAAGCATCTTCCTCCTTTCCTTTTCTTCAGATCCATGCTTTCCCTTTATACAACTCGTGGGTATAGGTGCTTTCCATTTCTGCAGGTCATCGGTATCTGCACTTATCTATGCCTGCAGCCCGTGGATGTACATGGCCTATCTTTCTACAGATCATGGATAATATATGAAAACCCTGGTTCATTCACTTTCTCTATAGCTCTGAAATTTTCACCCCTTCATAACTTCGCTACCTCAAACCTATTACTTCATATTTTCCAATTGTACCTATAATAGAGTTTCATAAAATAGATATCAGATTTTTCAATTGTACCTGCAAGAGGCTTTCAAAAAATAGATATTCAACCAAGTTCAATAGGTAGGTCAATCATAATACAAGTCCCTTTCTCTCTTATTTATACTTTTCCAAGGGCCTTCCTCTAGAAATTTCCTTGTAACTGTTTTACCCAACTTCCCTCTTTTAGGGCTTACCCACTTTCAACTACTTTACCCATTTTAAACCACTTTATCCATAAATAGTGAACTCACCACTTCTTGTTGCATTGCAACCACTTTATTATTTAATTAATTTCTTTTGCAACCACTTTGACTAGGGAATCTTCTTTATGAATTTCTAGAATATTTTGATTTCTTGTTGACCTTCTAGGGGATTTTAGATTACTCTAAGGGGTTCTCCAACTTCTAAAGGGCATATCTCCCTAACCGTGAGGAACTATGTGATGTGCCACATATCACTGAAACTTGCATGATGAGAATTATCCATCCATCCACATATGATAACCTCTTGACCTGTTATTCAACCTATTTTCTTCCACATAACATAGGGCTTCATGACCATACATCCCATTTGGACTTTGCAAAGTGTCTTCCCATGAGGGATTTCACCATAAGGGGACCACTTTGAGAACTCTAACCAAGAGTGTCTTCTCATGAGTGTTTGTGCTATAAGGGGACCACTTTGGTGTTCATCCATTTGGTACTTCCTACATAATAGAATCCATGAGAGCATCCTTATCCATCATCATCAACTACCTTGGATATCAACCATGACATGACATCAATGATACAACTCCCTATGATACAAATCCCTTTGACTTTAACCTTGACATCAATGAAAACACGTCGCCATGACACCACTTGAAATCAAACCTTTGACATCAATGGCAAATTATTCCATCAACAAATTTTCTCCTTTAATCAATTTTGGGGTTGACTTGTAACTACTTGTTGCAACTGCTTAGGGGCTTCTTAACCATACTTTGTGGCTTCATCTTCAAGATGGAATATTTCTTCAACTGTGAGGAACCACATGATGTACCACCTACCATTGTAAATGGCATGATGAGTACTATCCATCTAAGAGGGTTTTTCATGCATTTTCAATGTCATTCATACTCATTTTCTTCAAACAACTCTAAGGATTATTCTAGGGTTGACATGAATGACAACATGACAACCAATTTTCCAACAATCGTGTCCTTGGCTAAGCCATCCAATGTTGTATGGTTTCATATGTGGTTTTGTCGAAACATCTAACCACCTAATGACATTTTATTATATTAGGCTCTTTTGGCTTATGCTATCAACAACTAAATGTAGCAGATAACCCTTCAACCACATATGTGAGTGAAAAAGGCACTCACCTTCCTCGATATCTTCTGGTTCATTTGGCTAGACCTTGGTGGTAGTGATTGTGGCATTGGGTTCTGTATCAATGATTTACTTCCCCTTGTCTGACTTTGAATCATAGTCATAGCATGGATATGACTCCAACTCTTTTAACTCAACCACTAGTGACTGCTTCAAGCAATATTTATTGGTGTTGTGCCAAGGAATTTTTTGGAACTCACACCACATCCTAATATCTTTCTTTGTCTTCCCATTACCCTTCTTCGCTTGCAGCATTGAACATTTTTTCTGAGGTTTTCCATATTTTATTTTTAATTTGTTATGTAGGTTATGGATTCCTTTGCCCTACTTCTATTGTGATACATTCACATATCCAAACTCCCTCTTAGTCCTCTATTTAAACTTTGGCTCAATTTTGGCAGTATATTGATAAGATGCTACTAGTGAAAAGACGTATAGAAAATCCATGTATGTTTTGATGTACCTATGTGGACCCCCATGGTATTTTAGTACCATATGTCTCTCGAAGTCTTTGATACCCATCTTGGTGCATAAGGTATTGAAGGTATTCATGAACCCTGGCACTATTTTTTCCCTCTCCTGACATAGTGTGGTCCATCTCATGTACTATTCTTCATAGTTTCCAATAGGGTAATATTTCTCCTTAATAACATCTGTAAAAGCGTCCCAAGTGGGTTCAGCCTCAAACATTCCAGAATCCTCCATGAAATTTTTCTCACATTAAGTATCCCTCTAATTTTTGACATGGAGGATATCCTTAACACGCACAAAGGTGATATTTTCCCTATCAAAGAAATTATGGATAAATAAATAAAATTCTAGTAGATTTGACCATTTTTCCAAATCATCCACATCTATTTGATATTCAAATATAGGAATATCAAAATTAACTTGTAACTTGAAAGGGGAAGTTCCTCCAAAGTGGTTGCTTGATGAAGACATGTCTTTTGTTGTTGATAGTAGTCGAAGGATTTGGGAAAAATTTCCATCATCTTGTCCCTCTATTGCGTGAGAACTTCCTCAAGAAATAGATGAATAGGATATCTTTCTCCCTCGTATCTCTTTTCTTTCACCATGGGAGACCATTGGGGTCAGCGAGGACTATCTTTCAGAGGCTCAAGTAGTTCAGGTTCCAACTCCTTATACCTTGACATCATTGGGGACATGCATAGATAAATATATAAAGAGAAACCTATATGATACCACTAATCCATATTTATTATGGGATGAAATAAAATAAAGAAATATGACAGAATCACATAGATATGGTAATACTTGAATTATATTAATGAATGAAATACGCAGGAACTGTAAAAGTGTAGAGTGAAATGAACTCTCTAGAATGGTGGTATCTTATCTCTGAGAAGAGATATGGCAGTTATGTGCATTTGCAAGAAAATGATTGCAATAAAGAAGAAAATTCCTTTTAGCATAAAGCATCATCAAGAAAACCCTAAACATCCAAAAACCTAAACCCAGAAGATGAAATGCCAAAAGGTTTATGGTCCTCGATGTGGTTAGTTGATACGTCAACTTCCCAATTGTGTTACTTTTGGACATGATATTTGTTTAGGATGATCAATAGCTTGTAAGAAAGGTCTATCCAAGGAGTACACATTCTTAATGGCCCAATATCTTCCTTTGGCTAAATACTAGGTGATTTTGGGCCAAAAAAATGGTGTTTAGGGCCTCAATATGGCCCCAGAAGTTCAAGACCCGAAAAACTATAGAAAAAATACCAAAATGGAAACTATATTTTGAGCCAGTGGAATAGATTGGTGGCCTTTTATGTCCACCTGGATCATTTGGAGAGGTCTTTACCATTATTATGGGATTAACTAGATCTCAAGATTTATGCTTTTCTAAGAGGATATATGTCTCTTCAGATAACCCTTTTTCAAAATTTACTTATGAGTCTTCCTTTGAGGACTTTGACATGAATTTCTCTAACTAAGATTTCAAACTAACATATTTTAGCCTCATAAGGTTAGTCTCACTTGCTTTTCCTTCTATTCTTCTCTTGTTTCTCAAATCTTATTATTTTGGAGTTTGGATGAGTAGAATTGTTTCTTTTGGGATCTAACCTTGGTTATTTGTTACCCCTGCTTTATTGACAATATCCATAGTGGAAATTGATTCTACCACTTTCTCAACTTTATTTGATTTATATTCTCCACTCGTGTTGGTCACTTCTAAGTCAATCCTTTGGTTCTCTATAGGTGCTAAAATTGAAATTTCCTATTTTTCTTTACAATCCATTAGTTGATCAAGTTGAGAATGATTCAATTGCATCAAATATTGTACATGTTCCCACCTATCCTTATTTTCCAACATTTCCAATTCATGTTTATTATGATGAATATAAATAGAATATTTAAAAGAAACTCTTTAGGCATAAATTATGTCATATGGATCATAATTTGAAATTGACCCTTGACTAAGACCAAGTGAACTCATAATTTTATTGATAACCTCTAATGATGAATTAATTTTAATAACAAAATAAAATGCTTCAGCAAGTAAGGTGAAAGTTGAATTCTAATGTTCAGATGAAAAATGAAGCTAATCAGAAGACAACCTTTGCCTAATATATTCAAGAGGAAAAAATCATGGTAAAAGGTGAATTGGGAGTAGGTAAGATTTCACTTTTAATACATAAATTCAAATGATAGTATGATGTGTATGAAGGTACCAATATCCCATGTTTGTCTCTAGACTCAATTGGAGCATATTTCAAAATTCATCAAGAATCCTAGGAGGTAGATTTCCATGAAGGATAGTATGAGTATAAAAGAATAAATTGTCTACAAAATCTTTAAAACCATCGTTAGTATTTATTACAATCGGGTTCCATTCGACTACTAGAGGACAATTACCATTATCATCTAACTTTGTTAGGTTTAGATGCTGAAAATGTGAGGATTATACATATAGAATCAAATATATTGAATAAGATTGATACCTAAAAGACCGAAAAGTATGGAAATTACATAATTACTCATGAATGGAATTTTCAATACATTCAACAAACCTGTATCTACCATATAGTGAACCATAAGCAAGAAATACCCCACCCATCAATCCTAAAAATGGAATCATCAATAGTGTAATCATCATTGTATGCCAAAGTTAAAGCTATCATGGAAATTATATCTCTAGAAGATTTTGGAATGATCGAAGCTTGATGATGTAACTTTAAATTAGGACTTGAGGAATTATTAGGCATATAATGAAGAATAACATTTTTATTTAACTGAGGTGAAGTATTATTGAACTTGGTAGCTAGGTCATAATCACTCAAGGACATTCTCCCCTAGGAAGAAGGATTATTTTTTAAATTAACACAACGGTAATGGAAAATAGTTCATAAGAACCATTAACTAATAACACTATGTGACTCAAAGGATTATAAAACCTTTCACAAGATGAAACTAAATGCAGTGAACTATAAGAAGAGGCAATGATAGCCTGAGCCAAACCATTAGTCCAAATAGGAAAATATGCTTTTCATAGCCATAAAATATTTCTAGAGCTAGCTACCTAAGTTAACATGATGCTTTAGTGGAAACATTAGTGTCAAGGACATCAACATCATAGTTTGCTAAAATTATAGCATACAAAAGGGCTTGTATAGACTTAGTAGAGACTAAGAGTTTTTTGTTTGGGGCCATTCATAATCATTCAAGCAAATTCACACTTTATAAAAAAATTATTTCTAAAAATAGGATGGATTCTAGACTTACTTAATTTGAATAATTGTTCTTTGTTAATTTCTTAAGCCTTGATTCTAAATTATTTAGGTTTTGTAATGTTCAATATCTCACATAGGTGATTATCCAAGAATGAATGACTAATGAAAATGAGAAAACTAGCTTTAACATTGCTCAAACAATCTCCTATGTAAGAATTTAAGTATATCAACCATCAATAATAAACAAAAAGTACAAAAATAAACATGTGTTAATTAGTTATTGGTGAATGAATTGGAAAATATGGGACCCATATTAGACTTCCCATTTTCATCTTCAGTTCCAATGCCATTGTATTATAGAGTAGTTTCGAAGATCAAAAAATGGTTTTAGAAACCACTCACTTAAGCTCCTATTTTTCTAAATTAATGACATACAACAAAAAAATATAACACTTCAAAGGGATGCTAACCATTATCCTTCGATCAATTTACATGTCAAAACACATGTGATCTGTTGATATAGGATTTCATGCATTATTTGGATTCCATTGGAATTGCACGCATGTGAATGCGTGAATGACTAAGGATACAAAGGAAAGGAAATGTTTCCTTCACCTTAAAAGAACCCATTTTATAATGTTTTATAACCCTTCCCAGGTTGTTCAGTATTCAAGAATAAATAGGAAAATGTTTGACCACAAGAAGGACCATCACTTGTTCTGCATTAGAAATGATGATAACCACACAAGGAAAACGTAATGGCCTTTGACTATACCCATTTGTTATTTTTGTGATGACTATGGTGACAATGACTAACCATCATTGTAAACTATCATCGGTGATGGTTTTTTGTCATCACCTTATCTCCTTTATCTTGAGAAACAATTAGTGTCTAGAAATATTAGGGACCTAACCTCCCTAACCCCTCATGTAGGTAGAATAATATATTTTCCATGTAATAAAGGCCGACACTAGTTAATAAGGCCTATTTAATAAACATGAACAAGTCAATGTAAGAAGACCTAATAGAAGTTTTCGCTTCTAGAACAATCTTCCTCTCGAATATTCTTTAGAGATAGAATTAGTATAAATAAGAGTAGGAGGCATGAGAAATATTTATCTTGAGAATTATTGTAATAGATCGTTTCTCTACTAGAGGTTTCCCCCTCGAAGAGGCAAGTGAACATTGCTTCCTATCAATAAAGGTAAAGAGGCAAGTGAACATTGCTTCCTATCAATAAAGGTATTATTTTTTGTTGTGATTCTCTACATTTTATTATTCTGCTGGAATTTTTGTGCAGTATTTCTATTTTTTGCTTAATATAATAGATCTAGTACCTAAAAAGTGGTATCAAAGAGCTTTCCTTTGTGGATACTATGGGAATTTTGTTTTCAAGGTAGAGACGTGTACTATCAGCATATTTAAAGCATAGGTATTTGTCGCTTAGCGGGTAAATTGTGGTGGGGAAGACTATACGCATAAATATAGACGATTTCATAGGGTTTCCAAGAAACAAATGTTCACCTTGTTGGAAATATTTGTAACCCCTATTGGTACCCCTTGAGTAGTACTGCATCAAATAGAATATGTACACGACCATCACTCCCATGTACTAGCAGGTATATTGGGAGTCCCCTTGGTCTCATGAAACCAACTCTAGATCAGTCAATCAGCCACCTAAATACTATAGTGACACTAAGAACAACACTCAGGAAGATACTTTCTAGTACCTGGGTAATCAGGTAGTATGACTAAGGGTACGATTGAGCCTCCTTAGTTGGTGCCCTGAGATATTGGGTCGAGTACTACTATTTGACCCCATCAGGTAGTATGACTAAGGGTACGATTGAGCCTCCTTAGTTGGTGCCCTGAGATATTGGGTCGAGTACTACTATTTGACCCCACATGTATACCAGAGAGCTATAGCACAGGAAAACCCTTTTTTGTAGGAACCCTATAAACACTAACCCTTGGGAAAGAAACATAATAGAAAAAGAATATATGATATCTCTTGCAGCGCCACCTTGCCTCCTGCAATATGGTGGTGAATTTCCCACAAAAATTTTCCTGCTAACAATTTGGTCCATTCATTACTGCAGTATTCACGCCAGAGTATAACTATGTAGAATTTAAAAAAAAAATAGTATAGTGGTCCCATTGGCTTCCTTATTTGAGACCTCTCCCATTGAATTCCTCTCTTCACCTTTCTTGTAGTGATACCTCTCATTTTTAAGCCTTTTTTTTCCCATGGACCCGACCCCTTCCCAACACCCTTATTTGGCACCTATCACATTGAATTCCTCTCTTTACACTAATCGTAGTGGTACCATTCTCTAGTACACTTTTTTTCTATGAAGACCCACCCGCTCCTTTCCATCCCCAATGGCCCACAACTCACAGCTAAGACTTGGATACTTGCCTCACTACCCTGGAAAAATTCAATGAAAAAAACAGGAAGGATATTTCTTA